>CABFWB010008215.1:0-19292 GCA_902151455.1 Timema bartmani
GTTCCAGACCCGCTCCTTCACAGAATACTTTGGAACCAGCGAGAATCGAGCCCGACACCTTTGTGGTGAACAAAAAAACGTTATTTTTTTAAGTATCTGATGAATTCTCATTCAAGTGTATTTATTACTGGACATGATAAACGCCGTGCCTCCATGAACTTTGACCTGGCCTAAACCTTTCGTCGTTAATACTGGGAGAAGTACTTAACGCTCTTTCTACTGTCTCGCTCTAAGATCCAACACCTTGGTCTCTGTCAGTAGCGTGTCTGCCTACTAAGAGCTAAGCTAAAAGTCCTGAGTTCAATTCTCGGTATGGCTTAAAAAGTTATCACTGGTTAAATGTGCTTTCCCCGGTTCACCATGATGATGAATTAACAACCGGGGGTATGAGTGTTATATCTGTTCTAGATTTAAGTTAGCTAATAAGTTGTGTGCTGATATCATCATTCGGTTTAAAAAGAGCACGTTAAATCCTTTAACTAATAATTTGACTGTCTAATAATGATAGAGAATTGAAAAAGTGAACATTTTATACTTAAATATTATAATGAATCTTCTTCACTTTTGGTGTGTTCTTGAATTTAAAGAGTGGGGCTCTCAATTCTGTCTGTCTGTCTATCTGTCCGTCTGTGGTAGGATTCCGGAAGGAAGGAGAGCATCTTACAGATATAAACATTATTTTATCTACTAGCACGTTCAGTCATGTGATCTGCAGCTGTCACTTTTGATAGATATTATAAAAATATATAAAATAACAATAATAATACAGTATATATTTATCATTGTTGAAATCTGTCTGTTCCTGATACTTCAGCCGAATCGATTGATGAATTTCGTTTAAATTTTATATATTGATCTTATATTGTCATTTCTCAACGTGAACTCGGGATTTTAATTCTAGCTATAAAATTAAGAGTAATTTACTGATAATTGATACTTGAAATTCCTATTTTTTCTTAGATAACATAAACAAATTCTGTTTGTAATAAATATAATTATGTGGAAAGTTTTTTATTCTAATAACATTTTGTATTTGTTTTAAAAACCAGTTGATTTAAAGGTAGGTTACTGAAAATTTGACTTTTGAAAATTAGATATATTTATTTTAATGGCTCTAACAATTTTATCCAAAGCTTTATATCTGAACAGTGTTTAATATGAGTAAAAAAAAATACATGCCTGTTTTTCTGAGGAAAACTTAATCAAGGAAGTTTTACTGATGAACCATTTTTCATAATTTTGTTCCAAAGCTATAAATAGACTACATGAGAACGTAAGGTGGATTGTGTGGTAACATTTATTTATCTAAATGATTTATCTACCCATGGACGTTATACGTGGGATGCACTCAGCCCTGCAATTTATCTGTCTTACGGTATCGCGGTAATTCAGATGATTATTGAAATAAAAGGAAGGTTCTAAAAGAAGTATATGTGATTATTGTTCAAGTAATTAGTCAATTATTATTTGACGTAGTTAAAACTGCTATTAAAACGGCCATCTTTATTTAGTGCTATAAGTCTCCAAGTATTTTCCCCGCAGTATTCCAGTAATGATGAGTTTATCACCTTTCCTCAGTGGGTTAATTTGATGATAAGCCCACATATCACAGGATACCAGGTAGTACACATACTGGTGGTCACATGGCCTAAGGCGTCAATCTCGTGACAAACTAGATTTCCCGTGATGTGGAGGTTGGAGTTTGAATCCCAACCGGGTGCCTCATGGGGGTAGTTTTCCACTCGTGATTTCCCCATCCCCTACCTGCGCTAACGTGGGTGAATTTTCTCCAAACAACTTATATCATTGGTCTAAGGCGTGATTCTTGCAAATAGACTGGATTGCCGATGACAGGAATATCAGGATTTGAATCCATATCGGGTGTACTGAGGGTGGCTTTCCTAAAATTTTCAAACTCTCACTCCACGTAAATGCAGGTACACTTCCTCTAAATTCAACTTTCATTGTCCCTTATTCAGTAGTTTAATTAGTATACGTGCGTATAACCCGAACGGGTAGTAAGACGCGGTTCAATATAAAAAATAAGTGCTACGACACAATAGCACAAACTTTCTCATATTGTGTATTATAGCTTAAATTTTTTGTTCAAAAATAGGTTTTTAGTAAAATAGCCTTAAATAAGCTTTACCCATAAAAACTAGGTCATCATCTTGTTAATCACAATAATCACTCTTTATAAATACATTTTAAACAAAATTTTTCAAATATATTTTTAACTAAATTTAAATTAAAAAATAAATTATTCGTAAACTAACCTAAAATAATTTATTATTTGTAAAAATAAAAACAAATTCTTACTTATCAAGACACACCATTCACACATTCCCATTTTAGATTCAATCGTCAAGGTCAATTTCCAAAATATTCAAGTTTTCTATAATCTGTGGAAAGTAAATACCCTTAAATTAATTTATTTTAGATAAATAAAGATACATTATTATTGATATGTAAAATAGTCTCCTGATAACCAATTTCGAACCAAATCGCTACAACTATTTTTTTTTTGTTTTGAGATATTAAAATAAAATAAAACAGTCATTAGTAAATTACCCATAGCCAAATTTCCCCCACTAAACAAATATTATAGAACTTGATTTATCATGTTAATTTCAAACACTATACAAATATAGATTTTAATCAAAATCGTTATATCAAGAATCAAATAGCCGAAGCTGTTATTAATTTTAGAGAGGAATTCAACATCTAGATATCATATTCTAAAACTTGAAAAATGACACCTGGACACAAGATCCCGGGTTCGATTCCCGTGTCCAGGCGTCATTTTTCAATTTTTCAGAAAATAGTTTTAGTCATTTTCAAAATTATTTGAATTTTCAAAAATCATTCCTAAGTAAACGACCCTTTATCGAATTTTTACCAAAAACCAGCTCTACAGTGTTAATTTGTCATGCCAAACATTCCAAAGATACCCTTTTGGGACCAAATCGTTATATACCCATTTGTAAAATATGCTAAGTTTTTGAAAAATCCGTCAACAGTAAACCACCCATAAATGAAGGGATGGAATAAAAGAAACTGTTTTGTGGTATAGCTCTATAAAATCTAAATATCAAGTTTAAACTAAATCGACGGTTTTGGATTCGTGGCCAGGGATAGACAGACAAAAGACAGACAGACAAAAAACATACATGAAGACAGAATTGTAAAATTCACTTTTTGGGTTTGTGTTCACATAAAACGTAAAAATTTGTCTTAATCTCGAGATCGATTTTTATGATGCTCACAATATTTTCCTCTAGATATAATAAAGTAAAAACATTTATCATCCCTACACTTTATATTAAGTCGTTAGTAACTATGCGTTAAACGTAATACATAATAATATATAACTGGTACGACACAATTGCACATAATTTTTCGTACAGCATATTATAATTAAAAATATGCTATCAATAATTTACCCTTAAATGATTTTTTTTCTCTAAAATAAACATTTTATGCTGATAATCATATAGGAAACACTCTTCAGACATAAATTTGATTTTCAAGTCACTTTAATTTATCCTTGCACTGATCAAATGAATCCACCTCTAGCTAATAATATTATCAACATATCTTAGCACTACCATACCTCTGGTAGATGGACATAGCAGCCTCTAAATATAAATCATTGATAGGCCCTCAACATCTTGAAACCGCCGTACTTATGGTAGCTGTACACAGCAGCCCCCAAATATCAATAATAGGCCCGCAACATCTTGAAACTACCAAACCACTGGTAGCTGGACATAAGCAGCCCCTAGATATCAGTAATAGGCTTTCGAAATTTTGAAACTATCATACCTTGATAGCTGGACATAAGCAGCCCCTAGATATCAGTATTAGGCCCTCGACATTTTGAAACTATCATACCTTGATAGCTGGACATAAGCAGCCCCTAGCTACCATGGAGGTTGTTTACCTCACGGAAACTGTTGTTTTACGACCGACAGGTGTTTTAATTGACACCGAAGGTTCTTGTTGACTGCCGATGGACCTCTTCTCCCAAGTAGGTGTGGGGATAGTGATCAGGTGGGACAGTTAATCGCTTGTTCCCGTATTTGGGGGATGACATGGCCACGACAGTCTTTATATCTGGGTCTTTCTGTTGGGGTTTTATCAGGTCCAATGACTGGAGTGTTCCCTTTCGTTTTACCGGGTTGGGATTAATTTGATTTTTAATTGAAGTGACTGTATGTAGACAAATATTAGAAATACGTGTTTGTTTGGATATTTGCCCAAATAATTTACTGAACGTTTTCATTTAGCCGTTTTTCGTGGCTAAGTGTTCAGTAAGTCAGATTATAGCCCTACACACACTGGTTGACGTGTGATTTTTCTATCACCTGTCTGGGATGTACGCATTTTAATTACGCTAATGGGATAGGGAATTTGATGCTAGAATTTAGAGGGAATATACCAGCGTTTGTGAAGCGAGCGAAAGTGGTAGCCAACAATTTATGAAAAAAACACCCTCACTGGGATTCGTCATCGGCAAATCAAACCGAAAGGCTAGAAAGATGAAGTTAAAAAAAATGAACAAAATCTATTATTTTATAGAGCTTTGATATATTATTAAACGTCTCGTTAAAAACTATTGAAGGAAAACTGCCCTTCCACCCAATGTTTTGTGACTGTTGATGCACACGGCTTTCAGTTGCCAGCCCTATCAGCCGGGAAAGAGCAGCTACATTGGTATCATCGCTAAGGGAACTGCATGGTTACTATTGGGAAACAGAACTACATGGTACTATTGGGAAACAGAACTGCATGGTTGCTATTGGGAAACAGAACTGCATGGTTGCTATTGGGAAACAGAACTGCATGGTTAGAAACAGAACTGAATGGTTGCTATTGAGAAACACAACTACATGGTTACTATTGGGAAACAGAACTGTATGGTTGCTATTGGGAAACAGAACTACATGGTTGCTATTGGGAAACAGAACTGCATGGTTGCTATTGGGAAACAGAACTGCGGGGTTGCTATTGGGAAACAACTGCATGGTTGCTATTGGGAAACAGAACTACATGGTTGCTATTGGGAAACAGAACTGCAGGGTTGCTATTGGGAAACAGAACTGTATGGTTGCTATTTGGAAACAGAACTGCAGGGTTGCTATTTGGAAACAGAACTGCAGGGTTGCTATTGGGAAACAGAACTGAAGGGTTGCTATTGGGAAACAGAACTGCAGGGTTGCTATTGGGAAACAGAACTGCAGGGTTGCTATTGGGAAACAGAACTGAATGGTTGCTATTGGGAAACAGAACTGCAGGGTTGCTATTGGGAAACAGAACTGCAGGGTTACTATTGGGAAACAGAACTGCAGGGTTGCTATTGGGAAACAGAACTGCGGGGTTGCTATTGGAAAACAGAACTGCAGGGTTGCTATTGGGAAACAGAACTGCATGGTTGCTATTGGGAAACAGAACTGCATGGTTACTATTGGGAAACAGAACTGCAGGGCTGCTATGAAACAACTGCAGGGTTGCTATTGGGAAACAGAACTTCATAGTTGCTATTGGGAAATAGAACTGCAGGGTTGCTATTGGGAAACACCGTTATCATTCTCTTGTTCTCATGTGGTCGACCTCCCTTCAAATAAAATACAAGTTTTGCAACGCTGGTTCGTCGAGGATGCCAGTAGCTCCTTCTCACCCCAGCACACCACCTTCAAACATAACTGAAAGTGAAGAGATTTGGCCGCAGATAGCTGAGAGAGAGCGAAGATAAAGTGTTTCTCCATAAGACATGCAGTTCCCTCTGCAATGCTATTGGGTGTAGCTGTTAAGAAGGGGAGGAGGGGGACACACCCTAGGACAAGGCCTAGAAGCTCTAATTGTGTACACTCTGTCACAATTCATTGTTGACCTCTTCATGCTGCACAGGTGGGACTGGAGAGGTGGTGATAGCAATAACATGGGAATATCAACCATTATGATCCAGTTCATTGCAGAACAACTGAGCTAGTAGAGGTGGATACAGTCAGTCTTGATGACCTTGAGACCACCATTATCAAGGAGGAATATTGGAGGTTGAAGGTGAGAACTTCCCCCCCTCAACTCGCACCTCCCAGAGCCAAACATTTTAATTTTAAGAATGAAACGTGCAATTGTTGAACCTACCGAATACAATAGTCACGCCACTGACAAAACTAACTTAACTCCAGAACAAGCACAGCATCCAGTTCTCTGGCCGGTAATTCATTACTGTGGTGGGATAGTTCCCACATTTCAGAAATGATACATATTTTGGCCATACAAGGAACCGAACCCGGATCTCTAGTTCAGTCTACAGACATGCTACTCACTAGGTTAAGGTGTCGGATCTCACGCGTGCACCATTTGACTGTTGCGGGAAGTCAAGGTCTTATTAGGGGCGAGTCAACGATAGGAAATGTGAGTCTTTGACTGAAGAGGTTTCCCAAGGTGAAAACTTAAACCCCTCACCGCCTTTGATTGTCATTGAACCATGGTCCCTTGAATCAGATGTAAATGTTGAGACATTCTGATTTATTATCTCAGGAAAGTCGATTTAAATGGTATTTATAAAATAAAAAACTGGCCTATAGCTACTTTCTGTAGCCTTCTTACGAATTTTCTCGGTCACATCGCCTTTTTTTTTTCCTTTGTGCTAGAAACGTAGAATTGCCTATTTAATTTCTCGTATCCTTTGTGCTAGAAACGTAGAATTGCCTATTTAATTTCTCATTAAATATTTCACACGTCTAACGGCTGGATATAAATATTCCCCCCTCCCTTACTAATCACCTCAAATAGCCAGTTTTAACTGTCTGCCACTGTTATTAATATGAAAGACGTGTTCATTAAACCTCTTTAACAGATGAGCTAAATATTTTCGATTCGCCGCCATAATTTCCGACCATCACAAACCCCGGCTTGAAAATAAAACCGGAACAAATTTAATCGCACGTAAAACAACTGTTGGAGAATTGCAATTAATATGATGACGTTAATCAGTGAGTTTCGCACAGATGTTAGCAACAGCATCAATTGAGAAGTCGTGTAAGAAATAAAAAGAGAACAGCAGTAAATTGTTTCCTCCCCACTCTTGTCTTTGATTATAAGTCCACTCGTAGCTGCCTGGATGCTAAGTTATCCTAATTATACTTATTGAACGAGGAGTAAAAGAAGGCGGGGCGTGGTCTAGACAGGGAACCTAGCACTTAACCTAAAGCTTTAGAATTACGGCGACCCACCGTGGAGATCTGGTAGCGCCCGGAACCCTGGTTTCCGGTGGTTTAAAGATGCAGGCTTTCTTTTATTCCTTGTAATCTTCATTATTAGTGAATTGTCTCCTAATGTGTGCCCATGCTATCCACAACTAGGCCGAATTACGATATTATATTTTTATTCTGTGCACCGCGTTTTACTACCCTTGCGGACTGTCCAAATTTAATTGCGTTGGGGGTAGGAATGAGGAAGTTAGAATTCGGAAACAAAATACACCCGTATCCGAATGGAGGGAGAATAGGAAACCATTTAGTAAAAAAAAAAATCTTCAGTACACCCAAAGCCCTTTGTCTCAAAAAAAAACCCAGACTGACGCCTCTATCCGCGTGACCACCTATTTGGGTCGTATCTCAGTAGTGCTATTGAGTGTTTCGCCTTTGGCTACGAACAAATTTCACTTCAGAGAATGGTCAGTCATCTTGGAAAATCTTAGTTTAAATCTTTAGGGAGTGAATGAGCCAGGATTTATGTGGGTATGAGTGTGTAGGGGGGAGAGGGCTGGAGCATATACTGGCTTATAAAAACATTATGAAGCAAAAACATGTTTGTTCCAAACTGTTAAGGTGGGGTGGTAAGGGTTGCGAGCTAAGGGCAGTTCTTTTGCAGTTTTTATAGCAGTTTTTATAGCAAAAAATCTTTTTTCGGTAAACTAAATTAAATATTTATCCAGTAGAAACCTAGAGATAATTGTCTTCACATGGTGACCTCAACACATGTTGAATATCTGTCAAGGATGTCTTGGAATTTAATCACAACTTTTTCTCTCCATTTAAAAAGTGTCTCATCAGATGCTAATATGTACATGACAGATATTCAATTACAGTTGATATCATCACCGTCTGTAAAAATTTAAACTCTGTTTATACTGGCGCACTATTTTATTTATTTATTTTCTAAAAAAAAAAAGTGTTTACTATGAACATTGCAAAAACACATTTCTCCGTCACACCCAAAGAGCCGTTTCACACTAGGCAACTATCGCCTGGCAACAATCGCTCTGTTGATTAACATGGAGCAACTGAGTCGTCCAGCCCGACAACAGTTACTCAGAATTTGCCCACGATTGGTGATTTGTGGCGTGATTGTCCATCAGGGTGACTGTCGTACACCCGGTGACTGCTTGGTTAATCACGTGTTGTTCTTGTTTCATTCACACAGGACAACAATCTCCGGCCAGTCTCCAAGCCACCTGGCAAATTTTTGTTCGTCGTATGGATGACTATCCGCTTGTTTTTATATTTGGTTATCTGGCTATCTCTTGTTTGTTTGTTTTTATATTTGGTTATCTGGCTATCTCTTGTTTGCTGGTTTTTATATTTGGTTATCTGGGTATCTCTTGGTTGCTGGTTTTTAATATTTAGTTATCTGGTTATTTCTTGTTTGCTTGTTTTTATATTTGGTTATATGGTTATCTCTTGTTCGCTTGTTTTTATATTTAGTTATCTGGCTATCTCTTGGTTGCTGCTGGTTTTTAGATTTGGTTATCTGGTCATCTCTTGTTCACTTGTTTTTAATATTTGGTTATCTGTCTATCTCTTGTTTGCTTGTTTTTAATATTTGGTTATCTGGTTATCTCTTGTTCGCTTGTTTTTTATATTTGGCTATCTGGTTATCTCTTGTTTGCTTGTTTTTATATTTGGTTATATGGCTATCTCTTGTTTGCTTGCTTTTTATACTTGGTTATCTGGCTATTTCTTGGTTTCTGGTTTTTATATTTGGTTATATGGTTATCTCTTGTTTGCTTTTTTTCTACATTTGGTTATCTGGTTATCTCTTGTTTGCTTGTTTTCATCTGCGGTTCAATCCTCAGCGCTCCCAGATTATTTTTTTTATACAGGGGTAGGTCTGGAAGGGGTCAGCTCAGCCTTGTGAGGACAAATGAGGAGCTGCTTGAATGAAAATGTAGTGGCTCCGGTCTATAAAACTGAGATTAATGGTCACTAACTACATTACACCCTCTAGCCACAGACGCTGGCAATATATTTGCCAACAGATGGCGGCCTCTTGGTTGATATGGATCGATTAAAGTCAAATACTTTGCAATTTTTTTTATAGAAGAAACGCTTTTCTCCAACCATTCATTTACGTACGGGTGGTTACAGAATATCCGCACTCTTGTGATTTTCTTTCGCCTTCTCATAAGGAGCCACAGAAAAATAACCTAGTCCTCTGAATCTATCACAACAGACCAGTTTATTCTTGTACTCTGTTTGGGTTGGTACTGATTTTCCCGAGCGATTGAAGTTGTCGGTGGTTACCTGCTAATTCAATAGAGCGATTGTTGACGGGCGATGGTTACCTGGTGTGAAATTGCTCTAAGTGTTGATATAGATATTAGTTTCCTATTTTCAGAGCAGAATTTTTTTTACTCAAAAACAAAACAATTCTCTGGCCTAGAAAACGGTTCCTGTTTTTTTTTCTTTGTTGCTTCCATTTATTTCGTTATTTCATCACCGAACTCACATCTTTATTAAGGTATAAAAATACACAGGCGTTCTGGCTTCAATAAATACGGCTGAGCTTTCCTGTGTTTATTTTCTGTCTCGAACAGGAAACACTAAAATAAATGACAAAGAATGAGACTGTGATTTTAAAACTGGGGACCAGTGGGACGCAAGTGATGATTCTGGAGGAGGACTGGCGCATGCGCAGAAGCAGATTCTTTCAACTAAAAACCAGAGACAGTGTTTCGGAGTCGAGCATGACTGAATACATGGCTTTGCTTCCCGAATAACCACTGAGTGCCCAGACTTAGATTAAACCATTATTGGGCTGTAATAGAACATCGCTTTGTATGGAGCTGAGACATTGACCCTGAGGAAGAAGGGGAATAAATATTAGGAAATCTCTGAAATATGGTACTGGAGGCGAATATAGAAGATAAAGTGGACATTTCGGGTGACTAAGGAAGAATTTATAAGACGAGTCGATCAAAATAGGACCATTCTGCATATGAGTTTATGAACAAAGGCCAACTTGATGTGGGTCACTTCATGAGTAGAAATGTTTTATTCAGTGACGTCATAGAAGAGAGGAGAAAGGGACCAGGAATATCACGAATGCAACTGAATAGTGACTACAAACAAGAAGAGAAGATGAAGTTTCAGGATATAGAAAAGGAAACTGCTGATAGGACAAACTTGAGGACTCAATTTGGACAAGCCAATGGATATGTCGAAAGAAATAAGATATAAAAAAACCTAATGGTGAAAAGAACCTGCTGAAATAACCAATCATAAAATAGCTAGCGCCAGAAATCCTTTCATCTTACAACGAGGATAGGTGAAACCAAATCACAGATATATATATATATATATTCTTCCTGGCATCCTCTGGGGGTCGAACAATGATCCCTCGGTGGACTATGAGCGACAAAGAGTTCTTGAAACCAATACCCCACCTCGAGCTTGTTCCTCGCTGCTCCTAAGAAGGCGGCTACACCACTCTGTGCTGTATCAGTTCTATCAGTGCTAAGAGGTAATTTGACCTGAGCGGTAGATGCGGGTGGATCAGCCCCTACGCCACGTGGTCCCTTGCTTGTCACGTGACCCGCTACTTCCTGCTCGACCCTCATGAGGACTATGTTCAGGTCCTCACGTCTAAGGGATGCTATAAGGAAGGAGGGGAGGGAGATCCGTAGACGTTCCTTACTGGTCAACCGTTTCAGTGGCCGAATGGTATAAAGCGTCACTCTCGTGTTAGACTAGCCTGCTGATGACTGGGAGATCAGGGTTCGAATCTCTGTCGAGTCTACTGAGGGTGACTTTTCCTAAATGTTCTCCCACTCTTCGGAGTTCCACTCAAATGCCGGGTAGATTACCTCTAAAATGCTTCCTTCCTCATCCTTACCCCATTAAAGTAATTATCATATGTGCTGATAACCTGAACAGGTAGTAAGACGCAGTGATGAAAAGATATTTACATTAGCGAGCATCATATCCTTCCTCTTCATCGTGCCCTTCCTCTTGGTCATGCCCTTTCTCTACGTCATATCCTTCTTCTTGGTCGTGCCTTTCCTCAACGTCATGTCCTTCCTCTTGGTCGTGCCCTTTCTCTACGTCATGCCTCTTGGTCGTGCCCTTACTCAACGTCATGTCCTTCCTCTTGGTCGTGCCCTTTCTCTACGTCATATCCTTCTTCTTGGTCGTGCCCTTCCTCTACGTCATGTCTTTCCTCTTGGTCATGCCCTTTCTCTATGTCATATCCTTCCTCTTGGTCATGTCCTTCCTCTAAGTCATATCCTTCCTCTTGGTCGTGCCCTTTCTCAACGTCATGTCCTTCCTCTTGGTCGTGCCCTTAATCTACGTCATATCCTTCCCTTGGTTGTGCACTTCCTCCCCGTAATGATCCTTCCTCTTCATCATGCACTTCCTCTTGGTTGCGCCCTTTCTCTACGTCATATCCTTCTTCTTGGTCGTGCCCTTTCTCTACGTCATGCCCTTCTTCTTGGTCGTGCCCTTCCTCAACGTCATATCTTTCCTCTTGGTCGTGCCCTTCCTCAACGTCATATCTTTCCTCTTGGTCGTGCCCTTTCTTTACGTCATATCCTTCCTCTTGCTCGTGCCCTTCCTCAACGTCATATCTTTCCTCTTGGTCGTGCCCTTCCTCAACGTCATATCTTTCCTCTTGGTCGTGTCTTTACTCTCCATGTATTCTTTGTTTGTTCTAGACAAGTGTTTCCCAAACTTTCTCCAGTCTCGCACCCCATTAGGGTCCAACGTACTCCTTCCAGCTTTCCATTGAAAAAAGGGACGAAATCCCTGCTCTCCTGTAAAGTATAAAATGGTCGTTCATAATTTAAAGAAAAGGGAAAGCTCCAGTAGTCCTTGACGGTGTTTGTTGGAGGGCTTTCTAAGTGCAGAGCTATAATTATCACTTTAAAATATGTAACTTTGCATGATTTGTTCTAGAGAACATATATGTTGGTTGCTGACACTTACCTGCATTGGATGTTCCTCATTTTTCAAACATTTTGATTTCAGCCGCCATGTGGGAAACCGGAGCGGTCTACGAGTCCCTCGCACCCTGAACTCCTCTTGCATGGGATGCATAAACTTTCGGACAACCATGTGATTCCCGTGCACTGTGAACTACTCTCGTGTGACGTGGGGACTAAGGGTCCCACGCACTCTGAACCAACACCTTGTGAAGGAAATATCTCGTCAGACGGCCATTCGGGTCACTTATACCTTGAACTCCCCCCACGTGAAGAGGAAAGTGTCGGTTCCTCACACCCTGAACTATCCTCGTGCGAAGAAGAGAGCCTTTCTAAAAGTCGTGTGGGTTCTTCGCACCACGAACTCCTCCCGTGTGACGTTGTGACCCTAGTGGACCGTCGCATGGGTACCTTGCACCCTGAACTCGCCCCTTGTGACGTCGCGACCCTAGTGGACTGTCGCATGGGTCCCTTGTACCCGGAGTACCCCAGAGTGAGGTCTGTCCTCGTGAGGCAGGCCAGAGATCTGCTAGTGTGCACTTACCACGGCAACCTCACCAGGTTCGACGAGGAGTTTTGTCGACCAGCAGCTGAGCTGGTGCGAGCTGTCAGCTCCCCCGAGCAGGTAGGCTACACTCTTAACTTTATAGCGCCTTTACTAGTTTGTCAGAAAATATCATATCTTGATATTACTTACTCAGGGGTCAGCGATGAGAACGTTATTTAACTTAGTTACATGTATTAAATATTAATATAAGTTAATATTACATTTAACTTGAAATGTAACACATTTAGGATGAATATCTTCAAATTTAGGTCCACGTTCCACTAATAAAACATTTCGGCCTTCTCTTTCTCAAACCATGATAAATATTGCACGTCTGGGCTACATAGATCGTAGCCCAGTAGGGGAAAGATTAGCCAGTACTAATGTACCGTTGTCCAGGGGGCGTCCGAATGTACTAATCGTACATCCTTACCGTGGAGACTCTTTCCATGTCCTGATGAGATGAGTTTTTTTTAATCGTGTGGCAATACTGACCGGGAGGGACATGACATCCAGTTCGGTCGCCTGTGTGTAGACTATTAGCCTCTCTGGTGGTACCGAGTACACCCATGGTACACCTGTGAAGGTTGTCTACACGTCGTACCAGCAATGAGATGATGTAATGACAGTGAATATAGAGGTGTGGACATAATTGGATTTTTAAACCTAACTTAAGCTTAACTTACCAATCCCTGGTAACCTTTAGGGTAGCTCCCCTTTTGGGGAAAATACCCAAGGTACCAGCCCTAGACCCCTAGGCTCGTAGCCAAGTACACTAGCCCCTACACCACGAGGTCGTCTACCAAGAAAATAAAATGTAAATTGTGTTTTTTTATTTAGATTTTCCTTTTTTTCTAGATAAAACACGTTCACAGTAAAACATAATTTCGAATAATTTTCCCTAACTTAAAGACTACAGGCCTACTAAATGTATGCGATGGACTAAATGTAGAATTCCCTCGGCGCGTCTCGCGTCTGCGACCAAAGACGTGCGGTTGTGAGTCGCAGACGCGGGCTACAATGTTTCCTAGATGCGTCTCGTTGGTCGCCAGTCGTGCAGTACAGAACGTTCCTCAGTTATCAGAGATTTTCACTTGTATTTATGTTGGCCTTCTATCTCAGTTTTTTAAAATATTTTACACACCGATTAACGTGCTACCAGAAACAATAGACAATATTATCATTGTTGCGTTCTGTCTTCACAATCTCCTCCGAAGCGCCTACCTAGAAGAAAAGAACCAACAACCACACTACTGCTATGACCCTCAGGAACCACAGCCATCAACAACGTTCACGCCAATTGGTGGCTTTGGAAACTACGAAGGCTTTCATGTTCGAGATTCCTTTATGGAATATTTTAGCAGCAGAGATGCAAGTGTTTCCTGGCAACTGAAACATGTTCGCAGAACTGACAGAGTGTAATAAAGACAGTTTTCATGCATTGAAATCTAAACTCAAATGTTAAAAAAAAAATTTCATTTATTATAAGAATGTTTTGACAATAATTTGTGCAATATTAAAAATTGGGGAAATTAAAAATGAAAAACTAGAAAGTGTGAAAAACATGGAGGAGTAGGATTATTAAAACAGCAGTTTCTTGTGACGCACTTCGGTGATCAAATGGTCTAAGGTGTCACTGCCCAAGACGGTGAGATTGTGGTTCGAATGCTAGTCGGGTATACTGAGGATGGTTTTTACAAAATTGTTTTCACTTCTCTCTCCAAGCAAATTTCGGTACACTATCTCTAAATTATACCTTCTTCAAACCTTACACATTAGCGTAATTATTACACATATGTTTATCTTGAGCGCGTAGTAGCTTTTGGATTTTATTATTTGTTTAAAAACTCAAAATGATCCGCCCACGGACCGCAACCAGGGAACTGCTGTTTGGAACAGAATTATTATATATGTATTTTCTTCCATTAAAAATAAAATATGTGTTTTTTTAACTGGACCGTTCCTTTAAAACTATCAAATTACCGCTCATGATTTGCGATGTTGTTCCAAGGTTCGTTTCCATAGTGGACCAAAGATTTTTCTTTTGACAAGAATACATCTTTCATGGGCTCTTTTATTTTATTTTTTTGGTAATGTTTTTGAGTTGGCTACGATTGTTCCCTTCATCAAACCGAAACACGAATAAATATACAGCTGCCTTTAAAAAACATAAAACATGTTTTTTAATCATCGTAGCTTGTATAGGGGCTTGAAGTTGGCTCTTTTTTTTTAAATTCTCGGTCGAAACGAATTCAGTTTTCGGTGAACCAGGGAATATTACCTGCTAGATCTTCCACAACCTAAACGACTCAACGCAAATCTAAAGACATAAAAAAGAAAATAGAGGCACTTAAAAATATTATATTTGAGACTTCTAGGAAATCAACACATTTTTACGTTACTTCTTTAGTTTTCGGTGGAACTCTAAGTCGTAAAACCAGAGTTGGGATTGTTTTTGTGTTTTTTTCTTACTTTCTCATTACATTCTCTTGGCGGAAATATTTCTTTGTCGGTTAGCTGAACATTTATCCACGCGCCTCCTTACTCCGTGGTTTGATTATTTTGTTTCCAACTATTATTATTCGTTAGCTGGAGAGGCCACTAAACGCGTTCTTCATGTTGGTACCGGAGTTCTGAAGAGGAACAATCTTCAGAGAGATTCGATATTCCGATTCTGAAGTAACGGTGAACGCTAAGACAACGATGTACTTCAGAGTGATAATTTATTATTTTCAAAATGTGAACTAGTCTCCATCTCTTCTCTTTTATATAATTTTATAAGCCTGTTTCCGGTTATAGATATTTTGAAGAAATGGCTGAACATATTTTGAAAAAATGACCTCTCATTTTAAAAGTTAGGGGTCCAGGATGTCGGGGAAAGTAGTAGTTTCCAACGAAAATCTGATTTTCCCAGAGAATTTTCAGCTTTTCATTCTTTGCTTACATCAGCATGGAAATCCAGATTTGTGCATGAGTGTGTGTATGTAAGTAAAATGTTTCTCTCTGGTTACAAATAATACCAACTCAACTCTTAATTTAGTGGTATGGTACGACAAATAAAAAGATTACGGCAAATATTTGTATATTTATCAAACAAACAGATGATATTACGTTGGATTTTTTTTTATTATTGATTTTTATCCTTTCCCTTCTGTGTCTCTAAATACTTGCCTCTGCTCTCATGTATAGTTTGATAAGCTCTTTTCCGGTAGTTGAAATTGTTAGAAAATGACTGAACTGATTTTTACAAACGTCCACTCATTTTTAAGGTTAGAGGTTCAGAATGTGGCAGAAAATAAGTTTCCAGCGAATTTTTCAGTTTTTGATTCCTTGTTTATATGAACATAGACACCCTGATTTGTGCATGGTTTTAGATCTGTAAATAACAATATTTTCTCCTTGGTTAAAAATAATAACTCAAATTTTACTTAAGTTGTACGGTGCAGCAAATATAAAAAGTATGGTAAAACATAAATAAAAAAAATATATATATACTAAACACACCGATATTTGTTGCAATGGTTATGACGAGAAGGGGGAAAATATACGTTATGATTCAAATTAAACACCGAAAGCTAAATTTATATGTAAAGTTGATAGCCTTTGACGAGGAAACTTTTAACTAGATATAAAGTCGAGAGAGGGCTTATTATGTAGAACTTTTATGACAAAAAGTTTAGAATACATTCTAGTGCAATAATCTGCAGCCATCACTGTAATGATCTTATTAATAGTGTATAAATTTGTATATGGATATTTGCTTATTACGTAACTTTAATTCAGTGTAATGTAGCTCTTTTATTATGTCTACGGATATTAGTGTGAACATAATTGTCATTTTTTTATCACCATAATATCTTACTACCCATTTAGACCATACGGCTATGTACTGATAACGTTCATATATTACGGTTGAAGAAGGTATCATTTAGAAGAAGTGTACCTGCATTTACGTGGAAGGAGGGTAGAAAAATATTTAGGTAAAAATCACCCTCGGTACACCCAACCGAGATTCGAACTCTTACCGGCAGTCTATTGTAAGGCCATCTTTGACCATTCTACCCCCGATGTGGGTCATCTAGAAAGGTTAAGATTTAAACATATATTTTTTCCCAGCACTTCTTACCTCCGGGATATCCGAATTTAACTAACAATCGAGACATGGATGAGGAAAGTAGAATTAAGAAGAAATATAGTCACATTAGCGTGAAAACTACTTTAAACAAACACTGGCTGGTATTCGAACCCTGATCTCCCCGACACTGATAAACCAGTATAGACGATAATTTAGATCATCACTAAAATAACCTATCCAAACTCAATAGACAGGCCGAGGAGTGTGAATTTTAAATAAACTCTCCATCATTCACTTGTAGAGAAAGGTTGCAAAAAAATATCTCTAATGAAACTTGTGTGGGAGAGAAGCCCGTCCATTTAACTCAGGTCAGGCGTGGGACCGCTCCCCTAACTTTAGTGGTTACCGAATCAAACAAGACCAGAGAAGGATTTAGTTTCGCTCGAAATAGTTTTAACAAATTTTAAAATACCTCTCCTTTGTTTAAAATTGAATGTTCTGATTTTCCACGCAAAAGTTTCCAGTTTATTGCTGTGACCCGTGATTACCTTCGTCCGCCAGCCGCTTAGAGCTGCCCCCTCCCACTCTAAAACTCCCTGGTAGCTGCGTGTGCAGCTTTTACATGAAATAAACAGTTTTCACGGTCATTGGCAACGGTCGCTCCTAAGTACCGGAAATTTAAAGCCCAAAGCTGTTCCGACCAGTAATGGAAAGGTAGGCTCAGCGTTCAAACAACCACGGACATGAATTTTATTTTCATAGGAAGAACATTATCTGACAGCTGGAACAGTTACTGAATCTACTTTCATAGGAAGAACATTATCTGACAGCTGGAACAGTTACTGAATCTACTTTCATAGGAAGAACATTATCTGACAGCTGGAACAGTTACTGAATCTACTTTCATAGGAAGAACATTATCTGACAGCTGGAACAGTTACTGAATCTACTTTCATAGGAAGAACATTATCTGACAGCTGGAACAGTTACTAAATCTACTTTCATAGGAAGAACATTATCTGACAGCTGGAACAGTTACTAGATCTACTTTTATGTTTTCATACGTCACTTTATGTGATATGCATCTGTCACGTTTGATAGATATTGTCAATAGCTATAAAATAATAATAATTTCAATTTCTAATTTCCTTTATTATAGTGCTAGCCAACAGTAGTTAGACCTATTAACAGTCCAGCACTAAAAAGTACCCAAGTACTTTGTAATAATAATAATAATAATAATAATAATAATAATAATAATGATGATGATGATGATGATGATGATGATGATGATGATGATAGATAGATCAAAATGTTGTTAATATTGATCGTATAAAAATGTTTGTATTTTGTAAAAATTTCTTCAAATGTCCATTCGTAAGATGGTAATGAACTTTTCTCAAAAACTGTTATTTAAAATACTGTTTGTCCACCGCGCGTTATGTACACACATGGAACAGGTATTTATTGAGGGAATGTACACGCATTGGCATGCACAATGCAAATCTATTTATTAAAAACACCCCCGCGCAGGCACCGATGCGTGATATTTCACAATTGTTTGTTATATTTTTAAAAATGTTTTTCAAGGCGTGGGTAACTTAACGCTTACTCTAGGAAGTCCAAGTAATATAATCCTTTCCTAGTGGTTCTTGGGGTCGGAAGAAGCGTTACAGGAGGATTTCCTCCACTCAACCCTCCACAACGCAACCCTGGTGACAATATTGGGCTATCCAAGGGGATGACAGAGTTGAAATTAAAGTGGTCCTTGACCTCACAGGGCTCTAGTATGATACCCCGCCCCCTCGCCTGGAGATATAAACGTTTTATGAAGGTTTGTTATTCCTGGATGTTTTGTTGAAGGGGATAGCAACGTTCTGTTGAGAATGGTTGTCATGGTTACCAATTGCTTTACTCTTTGTGTAACACGGGCCCAAGTGCACCATTGATCTATTTGCTCACTTTATTAAGAAACTCATAAAAGTATAACAGAGAGATAATGTTTCATAACTGGACGCCATAAATCACGGAATATAAACCCGTGACCCCTAAAAGAATCGAGAATATTTGATTCATCATGTATTTAACTTTCACTTTCTAAATCTACTGTTTGACTACTAACTAGCTTAGTTATAGAATAAACACAACACCCATACCCCCCAGACATTAATTCATCAAAAAGGAGGCCCCAATTTCACCAACTATTCATTTTTCAGCCATGATGGGAATCGAACCCGGGAGCCTTATATCAGTAGGAAGACACGCTACCGACTGAGATAAGGTGCCGCAGGGCTTCAATAAGGAGATACCCCTCAAAGAAATACTCCCACACGGAGATACCATCTCGCAGAGAGATACTCTCCCATTCGACCGGAACTGCTTGTTATTGGTATCTTAGGAGATTGGTTGACTCTCGTGACTGGACTATAAATACAACTCTTCACCTGATCCATCCCAGT
>CABFWB010008216.1:0-19286 GCA_902151455.1 Timema bartmani
ATGGGGTTTTACTAATTTGGGTTATTCGCTAGTTCTTATTAATTCTGTGTTTCTACAGTAAATTTTAGTTACAACAGATTATTTGGAATAAACACTGGGTAAAGTAATGTTTTAAATTAGGAAGGAGATAGCCAGAATAAATAATTGGGTGATACTGGAGTAGATGTATGGACCGAGTTATTAAGGAATGGGTGCTGAAGAGTGCGGTTTGAAAAGGAATCCAATAGGTCAATGTGAAAGAACAGTCTTAAGTTAGTTTGGGCATGTCGAGAGAATGATTATGGATTGAGCGAAGAAGCAAATATATGAAGGTAGAGTGTGTGTGGATAGAAAGCAAGGGGCAGGCCGTGGCTAAATGTTGTACATGAATGTGTGAAAAAGAGAAACATTAAGAGTTTTAAGAATAAAAGAGCATGTATGACTCGATGAGTGGGTGTTGTTGAAGTGAAGGGAGTATACAAGGATAGGGAAGTGGAGAAAGTGAGGATGGACTAAGTACGGAGTCGTTATTTTTTGAGCTATATGCACAGTTTCTTGCCTACACCTGAAGGGCGTGATTGGGTATTTATATACTGGAGTAGAAATTGTTTCGATAAACAACTAAGACAATGAAACACATTTAAAAAATGAGGTGTCACTGTAAACTAATTGCTGACTGACTTCAAAACCTGAATAATCTGCCTGTCGCAATAAAAGCTATTTTTACTAATTTTGTTTCTGTGTTTATTAGTTTTTTATAATGACAATTTCTATGCCAGTATCACTCAATTAAATGTGCTGGCTATCTCTCCTAAATTAAACCTTACTCACAAAATAGTAGTTTTATTTTAATTACACCCTCTTCTAATGGTCGGCTACTTTAACTCAAAACACTATATAGCTGATCATTTATTCATCTCATCTTTGAATGAGTTGCACAATACACTTAGATGTTGAATTATGCGCTTGTTATTATATATATATATATTGTGTATTGTTTTAGGCAAAAGTGAATATAATTTCGATGACATACTGTTGAAGAGTCTATGTCCAGAACAAACCACTCCCGCTTGGTGTGACTTCTGTGACAAGTACCAACCTACGTTACAGTCGAGGAAACTAAAGGCGCTACCAAACATCTTGGCAATTAACTGTGGATTGGACAGTCTTCAGGTATTGATGTTGAGCCACATTTCTGTGACCCTCGTTAGTCCAATCTAATTGAGTCTGAAGCTTGTTTGGATTAAACAGGATCATACAAACAGATCTGGGGGGAAACAGTGTTTGTACATTCCTGCACGTTCGTAAAATTTACATTTATTTAAATGTCTTATAAATAGCACATAATATGAACTGTAGTTTTAAATTTTTAATGTATTTTTACTATAGATGGGCCAAATCCACCAGTTTACTTTTAAATCTCGATTATCGAATTCGAATCCAAATTTAGGAAAAATTATGAACATAAGAGGAAATATAAATTATAAAATACAAGTAACTAAATGTTAACAATCTTACTTGTAATCCACTAATTTTTAAATTATTGGTCCGGGTTTGGTTGTTAAGTTCATCCTATCATTAGGCTATAATTAGTTCTGGACCACCAATAAGCAGTATTAGGGCTCTAAAACAAATTTCACTTGAAAAATAGAGAAAAAAAAAAGATTTGAGTCTGAAATCCTCAAATTTTGAATACCCTTAAGGAATCGAAGGTTCCATCCCTAATCTTTATATTCGACTCTAGTTATTTCTAGTTAAAAAAAAACTAAATCTTCACTTTGAATTGTAAGTATTAAACATTTATTGTCACTGTTTATCACAATTCACTTTTAATTTTGAGGTTTTTTTATCGATAAAAGATTATTCATTTCACCAGGATTTAATGTCATCGTTTTCTAAAAAGTTGTTTGGATTATCCAAAATTTTGTATTGTCAGGATTTGGCCTTAAGGGGTTATATTGTTCTAGCCATGGAAAGGTTTGGAATATTTCACCATTATTAACTTCAGCTCTCAATATTTTCAAGTTTTGAGTTGTGCAATAGAGTGCTTCCATAAATAAAAGAAATTCAGAGCAGTCTAATATTTTGTGAAACAACTTTAAAAATACACTATATATATTTTGAAAGTTTAGTCAAATAAATTATTTATAGAGTGGTTTAGCAATATAAGTATGACGATTCTCTTTGTGAATTGACTTTATCAAAGTTGACATATTTAAGTTTTAAAAATGTAGGCTAGTTGTATAATTTTATTATTTAATGGCACTCACTACCATGGCCATGGGACACAAGTTAAGATGACTAAAGTTATTTACTAGGCAGTACCTAAAATAAATTCTTGGTTGTGGATAAATTCACTCTCCTACCTAAAAATTCATGTTTTTGGCATTATAGTGCTGTGTCTAGTATTTGATGCACTCTTTTAGTTAAGGTTAGTTTGTAAATATATATTTATACAAATATACATCTGCAAAACAGGTTTTTTCAGTTCAAATCAAATACTATGGGCGAAATTTGAATAATTAGCGAATCATATCTTAGTAAAATATGCTAAAGTTATGATGTTAAATAAATATAACTACGCATTATATAAAAAAAATTAGATTAGTTTAGTACTACAAGTTATTATTAGAGACATGCAAAATTCGCATTTGCAATAACACCAATTTTTATGTGAATTTTACTCTTTTCACATGAATAACACAAATATAAGTTTTTTTATAAATAAGCACAATTTCTTTGAAAGTTGGTGAATATCATGTCATGCAGTATGATTTCCAAATATGGTAACACTGGTGATAGCGCTATGCTAGGGCTGCCATTTATATAGATATCATCTCTTATCCTAGATACACAAAATCATTCACTTGTTCTAAGAGTTTTCCATTTATACTAAGCTGGCACTCACACACAAACCTTTTCTCAACACAATAGGAAGCACACCATTAGGATAAAGCTATCTGGTTTTCATTATATTCATTTGTATTTTGTGTAAACAAATCTACATTTTTTTACTAACTTTATTTGAGAGTTTATAGCACATGGGAATACACTTATAGTGAACCCCAAATTAACTGCATCTGATTTTAAACTATATACAAGACCTATTTTTTTTATAAAGTATCATATTTTTAACTGGAAAAACTATGCCTGGACACAGGAATCAAACCCTGGACTTTTGGCTTACTAAACCAATGCTCTTACCACTGAGCTATCCAGGAATAGGTAGATATCCTACTTTGTTATTAATAAAATTATTGTATTTTGTTATTTAAACTATGTGGGATTTTGGTATGTAGTCAATAGATAAAATATAAATTTTTGGTTAGAAATGGTAGCAAAGGAACTTTAATTTACGTTGAATAGGGCCATAAATAGAATAATTACAGCAGAATTTTTGTAATACCTATCAAATCAAATATATAATGTTAAAAAAAAATCTCATAGCTTTCTTAGGCATTGTTTTTCTTCTGTATTTGATCCCAATATGGCCGTTATAGTTGCTGTTTCAAACACATACTTTACCTATGTTCTTTGGTTGATAGTCCGTGTGGTAGTTGATATAATACTGCACTTTGTTATGCAAGCAAGCCGCTTTGCAGGCATATATTAGACCTCAAGGGTCTATTTTAGAAGTGGAGCCAAAAAAATTTCCCTTATGATTCAAAAGGGTGGCCATTTCAAAAATTGCATATAATTTATTTCAATTTTTTATGTTGGCTACATTGTTGAGTGATACATCATTTCCAACTAATGCTAAAAAAATAGTGGCCTTTAAAAAAATCTCCGACTAAAAAGGACCCTATTTTAATTTTTCTTTAAAATCTCGTCCAATTTTCAAACCTAAAATTTTAGGGTGGTACACTATTTTGTAGCACATCATTCAATACTAATTTGGCACCTCTGAACACAATGGTGACCTCAAAAACAGTGCCTGATTGGACGTTGTGGCCATTTTTAAAAATATAAATATATTAACGATGAGGACAGATAGAAATAAAAAGCAATAATTTAATCAATATTAGCCATATTTTGAAATAATGCATTGTAGAATTAAATATTGAATTAGAGCTGAACGTCTGCATGGCAATTTCTCACTTACCAATTAAAATGTATTTAATAGTATAAAATTACTTGTGGTTAGTGTCGTGAAGGTACTGCCGCAGAACGTCTCACATTTAAAGTAAGTTGTCAAAAAATTCACAGGATAGCAATAAAGAAATTATTCTCCCAGAATTACGTGTAATTTGTTGCATATATATTGAGTAGTATCTGTAAGTTCATGTAAACACTCACCCGCCAGGCCCAGAAGATCAGGTTCCTCTGGAATGTGTGCAGAGCACGGTAAACCAACTCTCCTGCAGGAGCAGCGGGACTTGCAACTACTACAGCATTCACACGTCACAAGCTCCCAGCAGGCATCAGACTTAGGAGGGAGGCTGCTCCACTTTGGCATCCACATTCCGTCCACAGATTTGAACCATCCCTATTCTTGCAGACTTGGCAAAAGAGGATTTTTTAGTAAAGCCTGACACCAGATATGTCCAGCCTGGAAGGCTGCTCAAGGCTTGCAGTAAAGGGCGGCATGTTTTCTGGAGATCTACTTTAAGACGTGAAAAAATCTTCTCTGTTTTGCTCAGTGACATGCCCATACAGCCGATGTCATAAAGGAGAACAACAAACTTTTTTAATAGCTCTACAATTTTTGGGTCCAGTTGTTTGAGGGATGGCTTTTTCTTCCCTCTCTGGAAAAATGTGTCACACCTCAAGAATGTGTTAAAGCCCCATTGTGCAACCGACTTATCTTCACAAAGATTTTCTGCAATTTTGTGCACAGAAAGGCAACACCAAAATGCAGCCACATCTCATGGAGTCCAATATTTTTTAGCCCGAAGGAGAAAGAAATTGCTAATATGAGAACATTTGTAACCACAGTACGGATGAACAATGGTTTTCTTGCCATGTGATACTGCATCATGAACATGTAGAAGGAAACGCTTATCATCTTCTGCAAAATCCAATGAAAATGAATCAAGAAACAACATTTGGGTATTTTATGAACAAACAAACCTAGTTCCAGTGTGAGAAATGATGGAGGTAGAGCATGTATGTGCTACAGCATGATGTGCTACAGTCTCAAAGAGATCATTTTTGTTTTGGGAACCTCATTTCACCATTCACAGACAGACAAGGAGGGTAACACTAGTTTTCAAACTCAAAGAAGAGGTATAAATTCATCTCATGGCTCTGGATTGCAATGAAAATCTTGGAGAATAGACTAACATCATTCTTGAAAGTACTCAATGCTTTTGCTTCCCTACTTACAGTTACCTTCCTTTGAGAAAATCTTAACCCTGTTTTTCTTCGTAGGAGAAGAAACTCTCTTTATTGAACCTTCAGTAAGACGCTCTTGACTAAACAACCCAAACAATTCTAACCCTTTTGATTCAGATGTCCGTAATGCTTTCACATGATCCTATCGAAGAATAATGTGAGAATCAAGAGTAATGAGGTATTCAGAACGCTCTTTAAATGGGCTGCCATAGTGAATAAAGGACTCCTTCACAGCTGTTGTATTCGCCACATATTTTCGTTGGTAAGCCTCATACTATTCAAGGTGACTAAAATCTTGACTATAAACTTCTACGTTGAATTCTCCAACAATTCTGGCTACTGCTGGTCCGGCAATAGACCAACGTTGCAGTGGCTGGATCTTGCAAGAGGATAATCGCTCCACCACTTCCCTTTATTTCAGCATTGTGCTGCTCATGAACTTGGTCAATTGCTAGAGCAGAGAAGGGGTTTTGTGTTTTTCTTACAACGAAGTTGCCTAGTTTGAATTGTGGGTGAACTAAAGTGCTTTTTTCTGGCAGTTCTTCGAGATCCTTTATGTATACGCCTACCCGACGATACTTACCCAAAGAGTCTAATGTAAATGATCGAAAAAGAAGAACATTGGTGCTATTTTTTTAAAGACATTCTTTGAACAACTTGTAATCCACATGCCGAAGAGATCCAACAAATCTAAGAGAAGGTGTATTAGATTCAGTACCTGAAGCCCAAAGTAGAAGGTAGGGGAAGTTTCAGATGCCTTTTCAGCCCAGTCCTGTATAGGGATTGTTTCTCCTGAGGCAAGATAGGCTTCAGTTAACAGAGAATGAAGAGCAGCAGCAGTAATGTTAACGGAATACCACCACTTTAAATCTGGCACTCTTTTTGAGGTCACCATCGTGCTCAGGGGTGCCAAATTAATTTGGAATGATGTGTCACGTAATTACAGACCGACCCAAATTTGATGTTTGAAAATTGGATGCAATTTTTTTAAAGTAAAAATAAGGACCGTTTTTAATATGACATTTTTTAAGGGCCGCCATTGTTTTCAGCAATAAAATATTAGTAGGAAATGATGTATTACTCAACAATATAGCCAATATAACAATTTGTAAAAAAAAAAGAAATTGCTTTTTTTTTAAATGGCCGGCATTTTGCATCCTAAAGGGTTTTTTTTGCTGTACTTCTAAAATTGATCCCTGATGTCTAATATACATGCCTGCAAAGCAGCTTGCTCGCATAACAAAGTGCAATATTATTTTAGTATTTGTCTCCTACCTCACGGACTATGAGGGAAATATATTACTAGACTGAGGGAACTTTGTTTTTGTTATTGAAGTGTTATTTTGTGCATATATTATAAACCCAAAAATGCTAATCATCATCATCAACCGTTTTCAGCCCGTGGCCGGGTCAGTTTAGTAAAATGCCTTTTTAGATTAATCAGTAATAAACACCTTTAAAAAAAAGTGATGTTTCACTATTAATGGCAGGTTCATAGAGTAAACTACACTGCTCTTACAACAACGTTAAGAAAGGGAATAATGGCTACCAACACAAATATCAAATACAGCCTGTATTATCACACGTTGGAACCCATAATCTTCACTTTAATCAGTGTAACAGCACCAAGATGCTCATTTCTCTCAGCCGAGAAACCTGCAAACCTTCTCAACTGGAACTGGTTCACTAATATATCACCAAATCCAGACAACCAAAGGTGAACATTGGAGATCAATCCTTCCTACCAGCACACTTACAAATTATTTGTATGTGGCAATAATAATATATACTATTTTATAATACAAACACCTAGTTTTTCTATCAAGCTAGTTCAGTGGCTTTTAATATTCACAAACCCCTTTGATAATCTAACAAAGGCCATAGACTCACTCCTTAAAAAAATGCACGCAAATTACACTTGCACAAAATTCTGCATACAATTTACTTTATTTTGGTGGAAATTGATTACATTCACATGGACATAATCTTATAAAACAATATTTACAATAAAATCATGTATCTCACTTTTCATCTGAACATTAATGGCCACTTCTTGAATGAATGTGAAATAAATCCAAACTGTGTAACTAAAAAGTGAACTTTAATTCTTTTCAAAAGTTAAAGTCAACAAGAAGAGTGTTGTTGAGTTGCTTGAGTAAGAAGTTAAACTTGTGAAGTAGTCTTTTACAGTGCAACGCGCATATAAGCTTCGACATCCAATCTATTTTGAGTTTTAGTTTTGATGGTGAAAAGTGCTGAAAATCTTTCTTCACAAAAATCTGTAGTAACAAACAGAAGCAGAGTTCCCAGAGCAAGAACAAATGCTTCACTGGCTAAATAGGCTCTTAGTAGGGATGGTACCCTCGAATCCTTAAGGATATTCAAAATTAGAGGATTCAAGAAAATTCAGATACATACAATTTTTTTTCAAGTGAAATTTGTTCTAGAGCTTTAATACTTCTTATTAATGGCTCATAGCCCATTATAATTATCATAGAATGAACTGAACACCCAGGCCCCAGACCAGTAATTTATCACTTAACTGAGAGTATGAATGTTATGATGAATGGATTATAAGAAGGAATGTTGACATGTGTTACTATTTGTATTTTATATTATTTTATTATATTATATTATATTTATAATTCCTCCTAGTTTCATAATTTTTCCAAGATTAAAATTCAGATTCGAGATTCAGGATTAAAAGGTAAATTGGAGATGTTGATTAGTAAAATTGTGGATTTGACCCAAATTTAGTTTTTAGTAACTCTTACCAACTTAAAACTATTCTAGATGTCATAACTACTGAGATTATATGTTGTATTTTGCGGCCAGATCATGGACCCCCTGAAGCCCATCCACGAACCCCTGAGCTAGTCCAGGTACTGCCATCTATATATTGCAATCCTGACTAGAAAACAAACTATCCAAAAGCATCGCTCTCGCAACAGACTGGACTGCCAATGACAGAGAGATCCGGCTTTGGATTCTGGTCACGTTTACCAAGGGTGGTTTTCCCTAAATGATTTTACACTCTTCCTTCACACAAATGCGGTTAAACTTTTTATAAATGCAACCTTCCTCATCCCTAGCTAATTAGTACATATGTGTATAGCCTGAATAGTTAGTAAGAAGCCGTACTAAAGAATCTATGGACAGCCAAGCATACAGTCCAACCAAGAACAACAGTTTACTCTGAACATGAACAAACTGAGTGTGCTAATGAAAGCTCTTATTTAAAATTTAAACGTTTGTGTTTATTGGTTTTTCATCTAAACTATTTTTAGTCCAGCATCACTCATATAAATGTGCTATCCAGCCCTTGAAATTTAAATTATTTTTATAAAGTCATAAATTGTGTGGTTTATTGGTTTTGACTTAATTGTTTTTAGGACAAGAAGTTCTGGCAAACCCAAATGGACCATGTGGTGCAGAAAGTTGTGGATCAAAGTTGTCCACCAAACACAAACATCAAGCCTTGTCGTTATGGTAACAACTGTTCAAGACAAGGCTGTCGCTTCAAGCATGCAGGAAGGTCGGCAGGTAAGTGGACCACAGAACACTATCTTCAAGCACGCAGGAAGGTCGGCAGGTAAGTGGACCACAGAACACTATCTTCAAGCATTCAGGAAGGTCGGCAGGTAAGTGGACCACAGAACACTAACATCAAACCTTGTTGTGGTAACAACATAAAGAATTAGGGAGTTTTAACTAGTATTTTCTAAAACCCCATAAAAATTATTGTTAAATTACTTTATATAAAGTCATTGCATTTTACTCAACATTTTTCTGAACAAATTAATAATTTAATATTGAGAGTAACAATTTGAATATTAAACCTATTCAACATTCATTTTAAATTAATAGGCATAGTATCGCTGAGAAAAAACATATTTCTGAGTAGAATTTATGTGAAATATGCAATTATAATTATGGCAAATATTTAATTTTTTTAAACTAAAAGGTGTGTAATTTGTATCAAAAGCTATGAATAAATTTAGCTTTCATTCAGAATATTTTTTCCAAATTTGATTTATCTCAGGGCTATTTTTCCATCCCTTGTTCGTTATAATTTGGGCTCACTTCTTTAATCACGCTCCCTTATCTCTCGCTAACCACTTATATAGAATCATTTATAGCCTTAGACTGAATGTAATAACTGTAACCTGCTTCGGTGGCCACATGGTCTAAGGCGCCACTTGTTTTGGACTAGAGTGCCGATGATAGGGAGATTGGGGTTTGAATCCCAATCTGTGTATTAAGGTGTTTAAAAAAAAATTGTTTTCCACTCTCCCTCTGTGCAAGTGCGGGTGCACTTCCTTTGAATTCATTCTTCTTCGCCCCTAGCTTATTGGTGTAATTAGTACATATGTGTGTGTAACTTGTACAGGTAATTAGTTGCTGTGCTAAAACAATAATCATAATAATAATAATAATCTAACTATTAAAAAAGTTTAGTTTTTTTTGTCTTAGGTTAACAGTAACATATGAGTGGGAATGTGAAGAGGTTTGTGCAAGTGACAGAATTTTAATTGGGAGTGTTGATTAAACATTTTGTAAATCATACTTGACAGAAACTGAAATTATCTATAAAAGTAAAGTATTTTATTTCATGCCTGAAATAAAAATAGTTATAACAATGTAATCACATGGCCTAAATTGAGAGGCTTTTTTGTTTAGTAATGCTGTGCTCTGGATTGTGAATGACAAAACGAGTATTGCAAGGTGGTGTGATTAGCTTGTAAACAAATAGAACAGATGCGCTGACAACATAAACAGTGTGTCAGCATTCCTCACGGTAAACCAGGCTAGAAGAGAGAATAAAAAGTAGTGGACCCAGCTAACAGGGCTGACTAATTACCATCGAGTCTAGGGGGGTCACTCTTCCCGTTTTTGGGGCTACGTAGGCTAGGATGCTGGATCGCCGAGGACGAGTGCTAAGGGGCTACCATCATCGTGCCCAAGGTACCGGGGGTCATAACCGTGTCAGGCCGCCTAGAGGTCAGTCAGGTCATTGGCTAAGCATTCCTTGCTATATTTCGTTTTGTCACGAGCTCCTAAGTAATTTCATTAAGTTCTTTTGTATCATTTAATATCTCTTGTAAACATCACATTTTGTAATAGAGCAGGGTAGTACAAATAAAAACCATAAAAACTCAAGCTGAACGTCAGTTACGAACCCATACAAGTGGTACCCAGTCACTTCCCCATTCTCGGCCGCAACCCATCCTGATAATATAAGGCCCACATATTAAGGAACTTAAGGGGGTGACAAACAATTGAAATTGCTGCCCAAGGATTTATTTCACTGGAATTTTAAACTTTCTAAACTAAATATTTATTTTGTTTTAAAATACTTAACTAAGTTTGAAAATGTGTTAAAATGGTTAAAAAGGATGAATTTAGTGTACACTTTTTATAAGTAAGTGTTAAAATTTGTTGTCAGAAAACAACAGCAGCGCCCCTAACACTAGTCATCTGTACTACACCCATTCCTGGCTCCCTTTGCACCTGAAAGTGGACTTGATGAAGGACGGCCATGTGAACGTCAAGAAACTTCAACCTACAGAGGTTGATAAAGTTGATCCCAAGGTCAGTCAACAGTGTAAATAAGCTTTAGTATTCAGTCTGTTTATTTAGGATTCTTCAGCCATCAACAAATATACAAATTCTATTCCTTCTTTAGTTTTCTGCTCAACCCCTACCCTTTCTCACAGACACTAAAGTAGCCTCTCTCACAGACAACTAAAGTAGCCTCTCTCACAGACACTAAAGTAGCCTTTCTCACAGACACTAAAGTAGCCTGTCTCGCAGCTGAAAATAATTTACACAATTACATCATTTTTCAGAGTTGATTAATTGAGTTACACAATTCAGTCGCATAGCGTCAGGATAGAATATTAGACCCCCAAATCTTCTCTTGAACAGCTAATAAATAATAAATACCGAAGGATTACATACTACCATTGTAAGTTTAAAAACAACTCCTTCCAAATAAGTAAAACTCACATAAATGCTTTTTGCATGAAAAAAAATTGTATTTATTTAGTTCTCTTCTCCTATTGAGACTCACCTCACTTTGTAGCTTTTTTTTTTTCATCACTCCTTTCAGATTCCCACTCCTCTATCCCTACACCATGAACCTCAAGCAGAAGTGAGTCTCGACAAAGATGTCAAATTGTTTTCTCTTTAGAAGCGGGGGGCTAAAATATTAATAAATAGGTATTACTTGTAATATTACACCTATAAGCAAACATTGATATCATAAACAATATTATATCCCTCCACCTTTTGTCAGTTTATATGAAATATTTTATTAAAGCTTTGATTACTTTCTTATGATTGGCAACACTGTGATTTTAACTCTTGTCAAGGGATGTGGCGCAAAGAGGGCTTTGGGAAGTTTTGGTGGTGAGGGCGGGGATGTTAGGACTTGACAAAATAGTTCTATGAAAGATCATCATCTACCTGACATAGACCTCCAGTAATAACTATTTCACGTACAAACAACACAATCCATTACAGGTGAATTAAACATTAGAGCTAATATTTCTTTAAATGAGAATTTTTTTAAAACTATTGTTATTTACTTTTAACTTTTAATCTGAAGACAATGTTTTGTGTAACATGTGCTCTCAAATTATTAAATAATATTTGGTTTCTATCCAAGTTTAAAATTAAAGGAGAAGAGCTGATAAATATCTATTATTTATTGTGTCATTGTACATCTGACGGCTTGTATGAACAAAAATCGGTGACACCTTCTTTTCTTGATTTCGATTCGTGAACATTTCCTATTTTATTATTTTTTCCAAGCATACAACCTCATTTAAACACATAATTATTCAACGTAATAGAATAGCAAAAAAGAAACAAATAATACAAAAGTTTAATTTTTTTTAACAAAGAAAAAGATCCATTTACTAAGTATTAAAGCATATTTTACCAAATTAATAAAATAATGAGGAATTACATTAGAAAGCATGTATTTTTACCTTCAAATAAAAGCCTCGCCGAGTCAAATAATTTAAAAAAAGGTATAACAAACCATTTGAAAGCACAATTCTTATAAATTCACCAAATAGGGTTGTTAACTGAATAAAAATATATATCAAATAACAGCAAATAAACTAATATCAGATATATTCGAGTACCACATGTTCTGAATTTGGCCACTTTCTTAGTTGCCGGTACTTTTATTAAGAGCTAAGAATCGAATTATAGAGAATCATAATGTTAAGATCGATTTTTGATTCTTTCAATACTAGTAAGAATCGAGGATATTGAAGTATAAAAGAATTGAGTTTGACATCCCTACATAATACATTACTAAACCGTCAGCTAGAGCTAATATAAGATACAATATTATTATATTTGGAAGAAGGTACAGGAAAGGTGAATAGAAACATATAAAAGGTACAAATACAATATGGCTTCTACAATGAAAAGAACACAGTTCACACTTTACATTGCTGCCACTGGACAAAGAGGTAATGGTTGCCTCTTAAAGAAAATCGATCGTTCTGCGCAATTCCTCGACCTATAGGTTTTATTCTCTTGGAACTCATCAGGGGACATTGTGAAACATGTAACGCAACTTCCTAATTATAATAGATAAAATAGTTATGATAACATTTCAGTTTCTCCTTTCTTCATCTTGCTAGCTACGGTGGTGACACAGTTATGTTCTAGTAAATAATCACTTCTAAATGCAGCTTTCTACATCCTTCACTGAACAATAGTGAAATTGGGATGACGCAAATAATGTTTTCACAAATATAAAGAAACTTTTTCACTTAGATATGATAAAATAATTTGACTTATCTATCTTCTAATGAAGACTACAGAAACCACACCATAATGTGACATTAATTTTGAGGTCAAAAGACCTCTTACTAAAGCATCTTTTCATCCATCACTCTGCTTCATTGCCACAGGCCGAAGATTAAAATAGTCTTTTTTGGTATCTTTGAAGGTTAATAGCTCTATTTTTATTTGATTTTTGTCAAACCAGAGTGGTTTTTATAGTTAGTACCATTTTTGGCAGCTTTAATAATTTATTTTCTTTTAAATATTCTTAACACATAATAGTGAGTACAGTAATTCTTTCTATAACATTGCGTTACATTCCTGAAAAACCCAATGTTATAGAAAAAAATATCATAAGAGCTATGTTTACTCTATAAGAATTAATGTTAAGTCTAGGGTTACTCAAAGGAACATGCTTCGGTGGCCACATGGTCTAAGGTGTCGCTCTTGTGTTAGACTAGGCTGTTGATGACAGGGAGGTCAGGGTTTGAATCTTGGACGGGTGTACTAAGGGTGGTTTTTCACATTCCCTCCACACAAATGCGTGTACACTTCCTCTAAATTTTACCTTCCTCATCCCTAGCTCATCAGCGTAATTAGTACATATCTGTATAACCTGAACAGGTAGTAGGACCAGGTGGACCTCCAAAATAGCTACAAATAGCATCTTGTCAACATCAACAACTTAATTTGGTGTGTATCTGCCATCTTCAATGGGTTCTGAGGTTTCCTAACAAAGGCTTCCAACGCAACGGTGTCGATACTGAGTCTCGCCAGTCCCTTTAACATTATGGAACCTGTATCGGTGCTTAAAACCATTGAATGACCCTTGGCTGGCACTGAAAGAATTTTCTTTCCAGCTTTTGCTGTTCTTAAGCTTTATCACGATTTAGCTTTGCCTGAATAATGGCTAGGCTGATTTTGAGACGCAATCCACAACACGAGCATNATTATTTCAATGTGCTCATATCTTACCTTTGCCACACTGAATCCTGAAAACTGTTTTACACACTGCCCTGATTCAAAGCTCTGTATGATGTCCATTTTCACAGCTAAGTTAGTTGATTGTGTTTTTCTTTGCAATCGGAGTTGTAGAGGAATTACATGGACATTTAGATGTTGTTCTGGACAGACAAAAATTACTGTAAGAAAACTAAAAAGTAGAGTTGGGTCGAATCCACTATTTTACGAACCCCAAATATCGAATCCAAATAATGTGAAGAAAAAAATGAACATATTAGGAAATATTAATATAATAGTATAATAGAAAATACAAATAGTAACTAAATAGTGTATAACCTGAACAGGTAGTAAGACATATCATCATTAACAACTGTTTCCAGCTTGGGGCTGAGACAATTTAGTAAAATGCCTCCATCTTCTTTGATGTGCAATACAAGGAGACTACCTAGTGGGTACCACTTAGCCTCTCATACTCAATCCTGATCTCACCGCCGAGTGCTGTACCCCAGGATATGAGTAACCTGATGGAGGTTGGGTTGAATCCCAGTAGAAACCAGGTCAGGTACAGACAAGAGACAGGAGACTGGCCAACAAGCTTGGGACAGGGTCTGGCCAGTTGGCTGGGAATGTGAGGGTTGATGATGAGCCAAGCCATTATCAGCACCCATAGCCTCAGTTAGGGAAGGTTACCACCTAGAGAAGGTCTACCTGAGGACCTATAAGCGGCAGACCCGATACTCGAGTGTAGGCCATGACAAGCTTAGTAGGCCGGTGGTCAACTAAAACCAAAGTACTTGAGAAAATAAAGTGAATTACCTGGTAGTAAGATGCGGCTCTAAAAAAAAATTAACCCAATGTAATTCTTTCTTATAATCCATTCATATATTCAGTTAAGTGTTAAATTACAGGTCTGGGGCCTGGTTGTTAGGTTCATTCTATAAGTTTAATTGGCTCTGAACCATCAATTAGCTCTTAATTAAATTTCACTTGAAAATTGGAAAAATATATATATTTGAGTCTGAAATCCTCAAATCTTGAATATTCTTAAGGATTCAAGGGTCTCATCCTTACTAAAAGGCTACAGAAACATACAAGTAAAGCACAAGCCATGTATGTACCTGAACTTAACAGATAGTGATAATGTTTATAGCAAGAATTAATGTATTCACACCAGATTGTATGGAAATATTAGTTAAGTAAGGGTAAACATTAGGGCTGTATGAATTGGTATTTCTCACTTTGAGTCAAGTTTGAACGAAAACATTTAGTATTATACAATTGCAAGTAGCATAAAGCAATGTATGTATTAATAAAACAAAGAGATATATTTTCTGTTTGTTTGAAGAAAAGTTACTTTGTAAATAAGACATAAACACACACATAGTGCATAAAGGTCAGGGTCATACAAATTTGGATTTTTAACTAAATCGAACAAAGCCTTGGAAGTTTTATTAGTAGAATGTTTGATAAGAATATTGAGTCAGATTATTTAAACTCAAAAAATGTTTAGATAAAATTGAAACTTTCAAATATGCTACTCAATTTTTTTTATTTTTTTTAGTTTTGTAACAAAAATTTGAGTAGAGTTTGAAGAACTTTTAAAAGTCTATTCACACTCAAATCTTGAAGTACTCACACACTCCTAATAAACATTGTAATTGTAATTGTAATTGTAATTGTGTTTTAAGGTTGATGAGGAGGTGCTCCAGAGTGTTTTGTACAACTTGTCAGCGGTGGTTTGTTACGTTAATGACCCCCAACATCATGAACGACGGAACCTTGTGGCGTTGATAAATGTGACACCTGAATATCACGAGAGGTTTGTTGGCTCACCTGTCAACCAGTGGTACATCTTTAATGATTTCAGGTAATTATCATATTAAAATAGTACGATGTTCTTGGACTCAACTTTGGAAATTATTATTTTAGGAGTTGAGATTTTAACCGAAGCTATCTTCTTTTTATTTTGTCACCATTTCTTACCACACATACGGGCTATCTCTATATTCATACTTACACTAATGGGTTATGGATAAGCAATATAGGGCAAATAAAATGTACCTGTATTTGCATAGAGGGGTAGTGGAAAACCACCTCATTACACTCCCTGACCTACCATCACTAACAGATGTATGCATCTCCACTGATGTGGGCTTAGGCAAAGCTTATCCAGCTCTAAGAGACTTAGACTTTAGAGTCCTGGTTTCAAAATACGGAGTTTTCATGGTTCTCAAACCCTTGGTTGCGACCTTTGTATTTTCCAAAAGTCCCTTCATATTTAGATTGGACTGAATATAGTGAGTGTGGACATGTTTCTAAAGATGAAAGTGGTCCTCTCCACCCAACCAATGTTGTTGTGTCAGTATCTCTCCAGTCTCGGCGCAGGAAGTGGTGTGGTTCAGTCTGGACTGGAAGGTGCCGTGTGTGCTCTACTGGACCAACCACCATTTCCCGGCTACTGCTGTACCCCCCCTGCAGAATCCTCTCACCATGGCTGTGTTCGGAGAGGACGAGTGCCTTGCTCGCAACAGTGGACGCAGGTTAATCACCTTTACACCCCTCACACTGGACGAGATGCCAGGCAAAGGTGACACCTTTACTTTTTTACTATCTATCTATCTGCCAAGTGTTTTTAATGCATTCAAGGAGGTGGCATGCCATTAACGCTGTCTTAAGAAAATATATAGTACCGTTTATTTTTTTAAATGCATACAGTGCTAATATATATTTGATATTGTACTAATTTCCTTTAACATACTTTATTATTACTTCTGTTGCTGCTAAAACTAATATGCCCTTACATTTGGTACACTTGCATCCCCACTTCAAACCTCAATATATGGAACCCTTGTAATGTGGTGTTTAGTCATGTAAAAACGATGTGTTTCCATAAATGTTTCAGCTTTAATTACCTAATAGTATCATAATCAAACCTGCATGATCAAAGGTGCAACTCTCGCAATAAATTAGGCTGTCTATGACAGGTGGGTGCACTTTCTCTAAATTCAACCTTCCTCATCCCTAACTCGTTAGAATAATTAGTACACAAGCGTATAACCTGAACAGGTAGTAAGACACAGTGCTAATAAATATATTTTATAGTCAAATGATTGATAGTGGTGCTAGGAAAATAATTGCCATCCTTGTCTCAAATAATGACTAAAAACTAGATTTGTAAAACATAAAATAGGTTAACTTTCTTAGTTTTGTTTTATCGAACTGCCCTGGAGTTTTCACAAAAATTCAGATATCATTATGTTATTATTGATGTTGATCAGGCTTTCAGCAGAGTATACAGAACAGTTCTATATAACTTACATACAAATTTGATAAACAAACAAGACAGCAGACATTTATGAATTTTTGCCCTATGATGATTTCCTTTCACCGCCACTAGACAAACTTTGGACCAAAATCGTGTGATAGAGGAGAGGATGGCAAAAATATAGTTTGACACATATTTCTGCTACAGGAAATATCTAGGTTCTAAATAGTGGTACTAGGTGTCGTGTCCCTTACCGAAAACAAGGTATTTTAGGCGGGTGGGAAGCAGCCAGACACTACGGTTTCGCCCGCTACTTTACTTTCTGGGAGCCATATTTACCGGTGTTGCTATGTACTTTCTGGCATCCATGTTGTGTTTGCGGCCCCTACCTTCCATATACAACAAAAAGTTTAAATGGTGGGAAATGGCCATCTCACTTCCAGCTAGCTTTAGTAAGTAAGTTAGTCGGGTATATTTGTTTTTTGAGCTAGATTGTCTAAAAAAAATCCCCCTTAATTCAGACTAAAATACATAAAAATGACTTAAGTTTAAAATGTATTTTCTTCAGGTGATATTGTGGCGATGGATGCTGAGTTTGTGACCTTGAATCAAGAAGAAGCGGAGCTCAGAAGTGATGGAAAAATGTCAACCATAAAACCATCCCATATGTCGGTCGCCAGAATAACATGTATTAGAGGGTAGTATTCACTTACATTCAGGCATACTTAACTAAAATTGTTCACTCTTTTTTATTTAGAAAGGTTTATTTTGACTTCATAATGCTTTTAAATGAATATGATAATTTAGGCCATTTTTAGATGGTTTTTAAATAAAGTGTATTTTAAGTCAAATATTTTTTTACAAAAGAGATATTCTTTCTAATGCAGGGGTGTGAGAAGCTTTGAAACTTTAATTAGGTTTCGAAAAATGTATCAGCTTTGACTTTGCTTTAAAAAAAAATTCCGGCAGCGACAACTAGAAAGTTCTACCAACAAAAATATTGTCAGCGAAAGTACTCTATTGCCATTATGGACTGATGTGTAGTAAAAAATTAATATTTTCATGAAAAAATCTGAAGAAATTGAAATGCAATCTTTGGTAATGACTTGCTTTATCACATTAAAATGAAATATTACAAACTTGTGTGCAATAAAACATTTTATTAAGGATGTTGATACATAGAGTTATATAAATAGATATAGATATATGTTTTCAAGAATAAAACCATTTGCAGAAAATATTCAAACTTTGGTTCGGCTTGTAAAATATTTCATAAATTTGATTCAAGTTTGCTCTTAATTTTAAAAAAAGTGAACCCGTGCAGTTTAATGTATAAATGTTGGTCTTATATTCTGAGTATATTATCTTCTTTTAGTTGTTTATAATCTTGATCTAATAATTAATATCAAATCCAATGTTTCTAGGCAAGGTCCAATGAAAGGCTCACCATTCATTGATGACTACATTTCAACACAGGAGCAAGTGGTTGACTATCTAACAAAGTTTTCTGGAATCAAACCAGGAGACCTGGATGCCAATTTCAGCTCTAAACATCTGACCACACTCAAATCAACTTATCTAAAACTTAGATTTTTGGTGGATATTGGAGTCAAGTTTGTTGGTCATGGGCTTAAAAATGACTTTAGGTAAATCACAATCTATATTAATAAAATGAAGGCTCTGTCTGTCTGTCTGTCTGTCTGTCTGTCTGTCTGGCATGAGCATTGTGGGCTATCTACTGCATGCAAAGGGCCGAAATTTTAAAATAAGTAGCCCCTGTGCACAAACCGCTGGAATTTAAACTTTTATTAGATTTTTTTTTAAATTCATTAAAAGCTGGGTTGGGAGAAATAAGATGAAGACAGTTCCTTCTGTCTGTTTGAAGCGTTGCCCTGGTACTTCATTTTATACATGTATGAGTGTTTGTGTGTGTGCA
>CABFWB010008217.1:0-19283 GCA_902151455.1 Timema bartmani
TTTTTATTAAGAGGGGATCCACCTCCAGTGTGTGAATTTTGCGATGCTCCCCTTAGTGTGTACCACATTTTGGTGGAGTGCCGCAAGTATGCCCCTATTCGCCTTGCTCTTAATTTCAATGGTGACCTTCGTTTTTTACTACGCGACAGTGCGGACGGAGTCATATGTTTATTCCGTTTTATTTGCGAGGCAAATCTTTTAAATGCCATTTGAGTCACTTTTATAAAGTGGCTCATTTGGATTTTATCTCATATTGAGATCATTTTTAATATTTTTAGTATATATAGTTTTTTCTTTATAAGATATTGTATTTTAATATATTTGTTTTGTCTTCTTAATTTATTTTAATTTTAACATGTTATATTTTAACACGTTTTTTCTATACTTTTAATGTATTGTATACACCTGTGGTTTTTTTTAGCAGGTATCACTCAATTTGTACTAAGAGCCCAATTGAGCACTCCTATGGAGCGTCTCAAATGAGTATTTTATCATAGTGAGATCTATTCTTTTTTCTACATATATAGATATCACATATTGTTCTTATATATCGCTTATACACCTGCATATGCAGGTGAATTATTATGTCTCTCCCTTATGGGATTTTACTATTATTTATATATTTCAAGGCCCTAATGACCTCACTGTGTCGATGGGCCTATACATAATAATATTATTAATAATATTAATTCTCACCTCACTCTTTAAATAACTTGATCGGCCTGAGTGATACAGGTGCTTGCGGATGTTTCATCCTAGTCTCGTCCATCCATGCTGACAATGCTAATACGTTCCTTACCAGCATGCATGTGCACTAAGGTACTAAGATGTAACACTTTAGGTACTAGTGAAGTGTTTAATGTAACCTTATCTTTCATTTCTGTATGCATCAAGAACTATAGCTTTTCATTTCTTTCGCAGTGTAGATTGATAGAAGCGCGACTTTCTCCCGATCCTCCAGTCCTTCTTGCCTTCCGTATTAATTATTATTATAATTATTGTTATTCCACAATTGTCAATGTAACTTAATCGTTATATCTTAGATGAACACGAGTACAGTCAGGAACAACTTTCGAAAAGAAAATACAACCCAAAAAATTCCGAAAAGAGGTAAACAAAAAGCTCATTTTTCTAGGAGGGTTGGAGTTCTTACAGATTATAGAAACAATATTTGACACCTTTTCTCTTTCTAAGAAACACTCTTTGTTATTTAAAATCCTAACAAGGCTAGTGTTACATCATGTTATAAAAAATACATCTTGTAGGTGAATATTAAAATAATGAATTGATAATATTGGAGATTAAATGAAATAGGGTAAAAAAGAAACAAACTAACAAGTACAGATTAAATTAAGAATGCCTGGCATTGTTTCCTTTATAAATTTTTTTGTGTATATGTTTATTATTAATTTTTATTTTTTATTTTTATCAATTCCCAATATTATAAAATAATTTAGCCATTGGGCCTCGTCATTGTTAAACAAAATAATGAAGTTAGTATTTGGCTTGTTGTAGGGGGTGTGCCAAGTCCACTTTTTCAATTCGAAGCGAACTCAAATCGAATATATGAAATATTCTTGAAGCCGAATTGAAGTTTGAATATTTATTTTTAGTTATGTTATGCTTGAAAAAATATTATATTATGGTTATTTATATTACTTTGTGCACTAATGCTACATGTAAAATGTTTTATTGCATAGTTGTTTGTAATATTTCGTGTTATCTGATTATTCAAATTACTATCACAACATGTATTCGATTACTACAGACTTTCCATATTAATATTAATTTGTATTGTACAAAACAGCTCAGAATGGCTATGAACATGTATGGAGTATTTTAGCTATCAATATTTTTATTGGCGAATTCGAAGCTGATGTTTGTAGAAATAACACTCGTACAAATCAAAGAATGGCCTTTTTTTTTTTACATAAATGATGGCGTATATTTTCATTAAGCTCGATACACAAGACACACAGTTTATTATACAAAATCTGTGGCCTGAAGATGGTGTCTTGTGAACATCAGAGATTGTACAAGATATGTTTTGTATAATTTCGGGGAATATAACATGTTCCACATTAGCCATTGTACAGGTTTTTGATTGTTAACAATAGGTAATCCTATTTGCTAGAAGATTTCATTTTTAAACGAATAATTGTTTATTAATTAACAACCAAAATCTTTATTAAAATTAATATCACTAAAATCATAATGGATTGAACCCCAAGTATATAGGTTTCAACTGTTTAAAAAGAAAAAGAAATTGAAAATAAGCCTTTATTCATATTTGTAGACTTTAGAAATGATTAAGTAAATATTTATAGGAAACATTATTTAAAGATGACAACAACAAAAAACAACAAAAAATTGCAAAGAAGCCATTATATTAATCAAATATTGTATTAAATCATACATGTGAACTGGGTAAAAAAATTGTGCAATCAATGCAACCAAGATATAGTACAACTTAAATGATTAAAATAAACATAATTAACAATATAAATAGAGTACAATATGTATAATAACTAGAACAAATTGACCATTATGTACAAAAGTGTGGTTTTATGTTTGTAGTTGCTACTAAAAGGAAACAACTTTCACCAAAAAAATTCCAGTAATTTTTTTTTAAAGAATTGGAAAAGGAACCAGATACTGACATGCAGTGGCTGTCGAGCCTACTTCCTTTTTTTATGAAATAAAAAACTACAAAAGAGAAGGCAAAAATTCAAATTCATAGCCAGCCATCTGGTCTCAATTTTAGAGGAACAAGGTAAAATACAAAACTTTTGTCCTACATTTATGTTAACAATCTGGAGTTCTGTTTATTTTAACTTCAAGCATTTTTATTGGCAAAGCTTCGTAATTGTTGAATCTGAAATTTTACTTTCAAATCCAAGTTGAAGCTTTGCGCACCCCTTAGAACATAAAAGATTTTAAATACGAGTATTAAAACTTCGGTTCTTCTTCTTGAATAATTTATTTCATATTATTTGGATTGACTTGACTTTGCATTGAAAAAATGAACATGTTACACACCTGGTGTTAATTCTAAAGATATGAATGGACCCAACTCTTATACATACTTCAGTAGACACAAATTTGTTAGCAATCCATGGATTTAATAGGCATTAATATCAGTATGTTCCCCCGAAAACTGGCTTGACAAATTATAAAGTATGTCTCTTTGTTTCAATAATGCCATTACCACTCGACTTGTCCAACACCACCGAAGAACTCTGTGAATGCCTCTCTTGTATAATATGCTTCTTGGCTGTGATTATTACACCCCACTTGACCATTAGGTTGCATAGCTGCTTTTGGTTCTTTACGCCAAGCACCATCTTGTGCATCACCATCACTGTCAGCATAATATTTAGGCATGTATTTAGTTGATGAAAGTTCTATCATCAAATTGTGGAGGCAAACACATGCCTTTACAATGCTCTCCACAGTTCCAACAGAAGCCACAATTGGTTTTTTGAAAATCCTCCACCTACAAAATAATCAAATTATTATAATTTTATACAGCTAACAAATATTCAAACAAAACTGTTTTTTGATAAATATTTAAACTGACATAACTTGTTGTGAAAAAACTTTTTTTTTAAATGTTAAACTGACATAACCTGTAATTGTTTATTTCCTTAAATTACATTATTGATCTTTGTAAAAGTGCTAGACAAATTTCAAATTATTTAGGTCTACTTTTGAATATCTAGTAAGGTATTTTCAACTATATTATAGAATGGCACATTTTGATAGTGCAATGAATCCCAATAAGAGTTCTGCGTTGGATTGAAAAACCTTGCAAAATAAAAGTACAACTTTCCACCTTTTTTGTAAGTGAGTAAAAGAACCAAAATTATTATGGATTTAACATGATCTATTAATAAAACAATGAAGCATTTTGAAAGTTTAGCTAGGCTAGATATTTTTATGGTAGTTAATATTTAAGCTTAAGGGCATTCATTTGGCAGTAATGAACGTTGCCAGCGCTCCCTCATACTACTTTCAAAAAAGAAAGTTTCAAATTAAAGTACGAGACGATTAGAATCATTGTTATTTTATTTAATCTTGTAGGCCTAATATTATCATTGTAAATGTAATATATTAAGATAAATTTAACTTGTTTTTCTCTAACAACTTTATAAAAAAAATCAAGTTTATTGCAAAAATGATGCCTTAAGCCATTTACAAATAATTCTATTCCACTTGTTTTCATAGTGTGATGATTAATAAATCTGGATCTTTTTCAGTATTTAAATAAAGTATCTTGGAAGTAGTTTTGCAAAATATTAAGGGTCATCCTGGCAATCTTTCTCTCACCCACGACCCTTAGAATTATTATTTAGAAGAATTTTACATTTGTGACATGATATTAAATTTTAATTAGAAATTTTATTTATTTATTTTAATGGATTAAGTTTTAATTATTAATTGGTTATAAAGTGTAAACAAAAATTGTCATGAAGCTTTAGAATACATGTACATTGAAACAACCTTTTTAATATAATAAATATTATAAAATATAATATTATAAAACGTTAGGTTAAAATAATTCTAACCTTGCTGCGAGAATGCTAAAAGTATTTTCAATTACTCGTCTTCCTTTGCTTTGTCTATAATTGTATAAAGCCTTTTTTTTTTCCAAACATTTTCCTAGGAAGGGTCTAAGGATATTAGATTTTAATGGGAAGGCTTCGTCTGCCAAGAATATATGGGCTACTGTAGGGTATGGTAGATTTTTCGGTGGGGGGACTAATAATTTATTTTTCAGGATGTTTTTCCCATATTGGAAACGGCAAAAATTCCACCATCGCTTTGTCTGCCATACGCACCTATATCGACCATGGTAAAGAGATATCTTGCATCACAGCTTGCAAGGAGCACAACGCTGTGTGTATGCTTGTAATTGTAGTACATACTCCCACCATAATGAGGACACTGAAATAAGTAATTTCTATTTTATATTTGACAAACAAGCTATTATAATATTATTGCTATTTAGTGTATTAATCAAATTTAAGTTTAAAAATAGACTTGTATTTCAAGTTGATTAAACAAAAGTAGATATTGAAGGGTGAAGTTTCATAAATATCCACACTTACTTGAATCTGTTTTCAATTGATAGCACCGACACAATTGGGAACCTGCCACATTCTATCAAAGTCCCTTTCAATCTGTTCCCAGCGTTGTTTGGAAGGCATTTTAAGCACATCATTCATTAGTGTGATCCATAATGATTCACATGTTTCTTTAATTATTGTACTTGTAGTGCTTTTTCCGATTCTATGTTGGAAGGACATTGAACACATAGAATCCCCTGATGCCAAATACCTAAAATGACCAAACATAACATATGACCTCCAAACAATTATTGGCAGGTGGTAGTAGGTGGTAAATACATTAAAGGAATTATTAAAACTAAAGTATTTGAATGAAAGCAAGATGGTTGAAATGATATAACTTTGGTGGGCACATAACTATCGTGTTTAATATATTTTGCAGTTTATTTAAATTCTATATAAGATCTTCAAATCAATTATATGGACACATTTTGCATTACATTAGAAACCAAAGTACAAACTTTAGTAATTTTGTGAAAATAGTTATAAAAGTTTAGTAATAAATATGTACCTTATGCCTTATATTTAAAAATTAATCACTAATCTTGCTTTAAAAGAGGTCTACTACACATACAAAATATTATAATAAAGTAGAAGTTTCATAAATATCCACACTTACTTGAATCTGTTTTCAATTGATAGCACCGACACAATTGGGAACCTGCCACATTCTATCAAAGTCCCTTTCAATCTGTTCCCAGCGTTGTTTGGAAGGCATTTTAAGCACATCATTCATTAGTGTGATCCATAATGATTCACATGTTTCTTTAATTATTGTACTTGTAGTGCTTTTTCCGATTCTATGTTGGAAGGACATTGAACACATAGAATCCCCTGATGCCAAATACCTAAAATGACCAAACATAACATATGACCTCCAAACAATTATTGGCAGGTGGTAGTAGGTGGTAAATACATTAAAGGAATTATTAAAACTAAAGTATTTGAATGAAAGCAAGATGGTTGAAATGATATAACTTTGGTGGGCACATAACTATCGTGTTTAATATATTTTGCAGTTTATTTAAATTCTATATAAGATCTTCAAATCAATTATATGGACACATTTTGCATTACATTAGAAACCAAAGTACAAACTTTAGTAATTTTGTGAAAATAGTTATAAAAGTTTAGTAATAAATATGTACCTTATGCCTTATATTTAAAAATTAATCACTAATCTTGCTTTAAAAGAGGTCTACTACACATACAAAATATTATAATAAAGTGCAATCTCACCTTAACGTAAGACCAAGCCTTAGACCCGTGGGAAGTGCCTCTCGCCCCCACAGACTTTTGGTATATTACTGGGCTCACCAGAGACAGTAAATTGTCAACTATTTCGGGAGTAACACGAAAAATATTAAAGAAACATTCGGGGTCACTCAACCAAGTGACATGCAAGAGTGAATAGAAATCTCATTGTTTCTGAAATGATATAAATAAAAACAAATTGAAGGTTTTAGCAACGTTTCACTAGCCTAAATATTTTATTTTGAGGTAAATTTAGGGCAGAGAACATTTATAGTTTCTTTTAAGAAAATAGGCTATATTTTACAAAAAATTTACCTTTCAACGTTAATAATAACATTGTTGTAACTTAACAATAGTTATGGACTGAGGAATTTATTCATAATTGAAAGATGTAGACATGATGGCAATAGATATAATATGCCATTAGAATAAGAGCCCAGCTTAGTGCCGCTGGTTGAGAGTACCGGAAATGGAAAAGGAAAAATTACAAAGCAAAGAATAACAAAACTCACAGCCTTCTGGCTGACTACATAACACTCTCCCACACGTAATTAACTTATCATTGATTGCCGGCGCTGGCATATAGAATACAAGAGTAACAATAAACCCTTGGTACCGGTACCATTAATAGTCTTGATTTTAATCAAGTACAGTGTGCGCGAAAGGAATACAATCAACGTTCTGACTAATGTGAAGCAGAGACAAAGTCCGGGTATTGGGGTTTGATGAGCTGACGTCCAGAGCGAGTTGTTACTGGGATGGCCCCGGACAATGAATTTGACAAGGCTGCTCAAGGGGGCAGACACTCTCGGAGACGCTGCAGCAGGTTTCACAGGGGTGTGAGCCGGAGCCATCACGCTGGGAGCCTCACGAAGGGCCTCTGGAGTGGAATCCGAGCTCGAGATGCTGGCAGGGAGCGGTCAGCAACTGGAGGTGACTGAATTAGAGGACCCGGTTAGGTCCATCAGATGTAGGTGTAGGCATAGGTGCTGGCATGGCCTGTTCGACCATCTCCCATGACAACTCAACTGGAACAGCCTTGGTGTCCCGGAGGCGTAGATGAGATGTTGAAATTTGTTTGGAGCGTCCACCAACAATCACTAGGTATGATACGGTTGAAACTCTATGCTGAATTTCACCTGGAACCGCCTTGAGTTTGCGATGAGTGACGGAGCGCACCCACACTAGGTCACTTGGGGAGAAATGTGCGACCTTGGAAGATTGTGAATCAGTGAATTTTGCCTTAGCCTCCTTCACTCTTTGCTTAAGAACCTTGGACGGGTGGAGAAGTGAAAGCTTGATGCGGGGCTTTCAGCCCAAAAATACTTCAGCTGATGTCACCTTAGTAGAGGTGTGAGGCGTGTTGCGATATGCCAAAATAAAGGCATATTCTTTATTCTGAAGGGTTCTGGATTTAGTAGAAACATCAAACAACTGTTTCATGAGAGCTGTCTTGGTGGTTTTAATTACAATCTCCGCCAAACCGTTAGATTGGGGGTGGTAAACAGGAGAAGGGGAATGTACCATTCCATTGTTAGACAGAAAACTATCGAATGCAGCTGATGAGAACGGCGGACCGTTGTCAGAAACAACCTCCTCGGGCAGCCCCAGGCTGCAAACTTCGAGCGCAGAGCTTCACAAGTGTGCTCTGCCGAGGTTCCTTCGTGCATGATGAGTAAGGAATAAGCACCTGATCGCCACTCAATTCCTGAAGACACTGAAGGTAAGTCCTTTGTTGCTCAGATCCCCACTTCCAATTCGCATCCTTCTTGAGCAATGCATACAACGGACGAAGCACAGTGGACATGTTGGGGATGAACTTTGCGTAAAAGGTTACAAACCCAATGAACGAGTGAAGTTCAGATTTTGATGAAGGCTCTTTGGCTTGAAGAGAGCCTTGATGCGGTCCTGATCTGGATTCGGCCCTTGGGCATCCAAAATGTGACCTAAACGCCTAACCCTTGGCCTTAGGAAATGACACTTTTCTAGTTTGACAGTGACATTATATTCCACATACCTTTGTAGAATAACTTCAACTTTACTTAGGCACTCCTCAGCTGTGTTACCTGACACTAATATGTCATCTAAATAAATAAAACAATAAATACCTGCCAACACCTGACTAATTACACTTTGAAAGATGGCTGGAGCCGAAGACAAACCATATGGAAGACGAAGGCACTTGTATGGGCCATACGGAGTGCTCAAAAACAAAATCTTCTGAGAAGCTGGTCCCAACTTTGGCTGTTGGTAAGCCTGGGCGAGATCGAGTACACTGAAAACAGAACCTTGAACAGTAGACAAGTCATCAATAACCGGTAAAGTAGATTGCTTAAGATTTAACTGAGCGTTTACTGTCACGCTGAAATATCTACACACCCGTGCAGATTTGTTGGCCCGGGGAACAATTACCAGAGCTGTTCCCCAGGTGTGACTATTGATTTTCTGATTAAAACCGCTTGATTCCATTTCCTCGAGGGCCTTCCTCAAAAGGAATAGTAATGACACGAGGGCCATAGAATACCGGAATGGCTCCCTCTTTCAGAACTACATTAACTTCCATACCCTTAATGTCACCTGGTACCTCTTTGAAGACTGAGGGATATTTATTCCTGAGCAGGCCCACCACATCACCTTGTACCTGCCGAACATAGTTGATGGGAAAGATAGCATTCCAATTCAGATTAATATGGCTGCTCCAAGATATGCCCAATAGTGAGGGGAAGGAGCCCCGAACCACTACTAGGGGTAACGTAGCAGACTGCCCCTGATAAGAAATTCTAACAGGGGTTTTCTTTAACAGATCTAGATCGTGCCCAGTGCAACCACGAAGTGGAGTGGTACTCACCANCCCAATAGTGAGGGGAAGGAGCCCCGAACCACTACTAGGGGTAACGTAGCAGACTGCCCCTGATAAGAAATTCTAACAGGGGTTTTCTTTAACAGATCTAGATCGTGCCCAGTGCAACCACGAAGTGGAGTGGTACTCACCAGAGGAGAGTGTTTAAAATGTGCAAGGTACACTGACTCACCAATAAGACTAGTGCTAGCCGCTGTATCAACTTCAGTACACCATTGACTTTCAACTGAACACTGCTGCGAGCTGGTGTCTGACTACTGTTGACCACGCACAAGTAACAAGATGTAGTAGCTTGGACAGACACTAAAGGTATGTCCTCCTGAATTTGACGGACACCTCTTTGATGTCGAGAGGAATTTTTAACCCTGCGACAAATTACAGTTATGACGTTGGGCATTTTTGAAGGGACAGTTAGACACAGCATGAGGCCCACCACAACCTGCACATAACGTGCTTTGAGACGGCTGATGATTGGGTCCTGACGAGATCAGAGGTTTTGGTCCTTGACTGGATTGGAACTTTTTCTTGAATTTCTTGTTCTTCTGTTGATATGGGTGAACAGCGTTGATAAAGTTAGGGTTGTCGCTGGCATTGGCTGGTACATTGGCTGATCCAGGGATCTCGTAGCGAGTGGCGAGAGCAACCATGGAGCTGAAGCTACCCTCTTCATTCCTGATCTTGTCGCGAACCATGTCTGACGAGATGTTGTGATGAAACTGTGACTTGAGGGCGTCATCTAGGAAAGGAAAGTTCCGAACTACAAGTGGCGGAGATGACGTAAAGATAGGCGGAAGGCCGCGTAGGACTCTCCTGCACGCTGTTTGCGAGAACTATAGGCAGAACGCTCTTCGTACACTGATCTTGCGGGAGCGTAGTGACTTTCGAAGAGAGTCTTTACTTGGGCGAAAGTTTTGGTTCCCGGCGAGACTGGCGTGCAGAGATCTGTTAAGACCTGTTAGGTGACTGGGCCAATGCATCTTAGAAGCCAAGCAACTCTTACGTCAGCTGCAATTATTTCAGTGGTGCAGAAATGTTCAAATCTGGCAAAATATGACTTGATGTTCTCAAGACAAGAGTCAAAATTGGAAAACTTAGGCATGTCGAGACTGTTGGCTTACGAAAATGGCACACACTAGAGCTACACACACGATACTAGACACAAAATAAACTCTGGGTTCTTGAAATAAAACAATCAATAAACACTCGTCGCCAGTTGTTGTAACTTAACTATAATTGTGGACTGAGGAAGTTAATCATAATTGAAAGATGTAAACATGATGGCAATAGATATAATATGCCATTAGAATAAGAACTTAGCCTAGCGCCGTCATTACATGGTTGAGAGTATCTGAAACGGAAAAGGAAAAAATACAAAGCAAAGAATAACAAAACTCACAGCCTTCTGGCTGACTACATAACAAACATATGACACAAAGAAGTCAGTCATTAAAATATTTAGATTGGTTTGTTAAATAATTAATTAAAATGTTTCTTTTAGAATGCACATCATGACAACTTTGCTTGGAAATAACCAGTCACTAAATGTATTAATTCAGCCAAATGTTTTTTTTATTTTTATTTGAATAGACTTTGAAGTTTAGGTTAAGCTGGGTTGATTAATCCTTTATTTATTATAAACCCAAAGGCCTATATTTTTTTTATTATGAACGCATAAAAGATCATTTTTATCTATGGTAATTATTTTCATTAATTATGTTTCAGTGTATTATATAGGTGAGTGAGTTTGATTAATTTTAATTCACTAAAAGATTTATAATATGTGTTGGGTAACGTGAATAAATAAATAATATCCTTGTTGCAAAATTAGATTTTGATTTTTTTCTAATATTAATTTTAAGTGTTTGGTAAAAATAATTCTTTTTTACTTTTTTTAAAAAAAAGTATAACTGTTATTGACCCATAAATTTATCTTAAACTAGCCATGCTTGGTTCTTTTAACTTAACAGACTTTTTTTATAGCATCGTGTCTTACTACCTTTTCAGGTTTTACCAAATTATTAGGGCCTATAACTTTAGGTTAATATAGGCCTAATAGGACAAACTTCCTATCATTTTTGTTTGGGCAATTTATATTGTTTCTCCCAATTCTATCAAAAATTATGATTGAAAAGGCAAATTACTCAGAAGATGCAGCTTTGTTATTACTTTTTTTTATCTAATTAAGTTTGACCCAAAATAGTATTGTTAGTGTGGGTTTCAAACAAACATCTAAAGGATTTTAATTTTTATTAAAGTTTTAAAATAGGTATTAGTGTATTGCAAAAATTTGACACCATTTGTTTTGTTGGAGAAAATATTATTAACACACAAAGAGACTAGGGTTTTTTTTGTTTTGTTTTTTTCAGATTTTGTATATTGGACGTGACAAATGAGCTTAATATTTAAGACATAATTACAATTAGAACGTACCTTTCTTTCAAAAATATGAGCTAATTCACACCAGCGTCTTTAGGTTTTCACACATTGTTCTTCTTCAATGGATAAAGCTGCAAGCAGTTATATTTTCCTTTTTCTTTCCATAATCAATGTTTGACAGGTTATCAACATAAACAAAAATGAAGGCAATCAACTGATTATAAATCGTCATTTCAATGCATCATGGGTAAACAGACATTTTCAACTTTACGCGAGTGCATGAACTGCTGCGCTACTAGGCAAAGCGGATACTAGGTGCTGCTATCTATTTTCAGCGTACGTGTGAATAAAGCCTTACCCAGCCACACGTTTCCCCTCTGTCGCCTTACCTAGTTGCTCTGGGTCTTCTTACCCCACTCTAAGCGACTCTAGGTCACGTCGCTTGGGAATTTTAAGTGGAAGAGCGCGTCACCGGGTGGAATCAAAATAACAAGAAAATGTCTTTCATTTTAGGTAAACTTAGGCAGATTTTCAGCGGTGACTATAGAATATTAATATACCACTTTGTTCAGAATTTAGTAATATTTCTTTTTATGTATCTATATCCACGTTTCCAGTTATACTTTTTTTAATTATGCTAAAAACACCACATTTGACGATTTTTTAAGGAAAAGTAATTAATAAATTAGATATTTTAATATATAGAATCGTTGAATAGTCTTTTTTTTTATCGAAGACAAAATATTAAATTTATATCTCATATTTACGAATAGATAGACCTAGAACAATGCCTCCAAAATACGTCACTTTATGAGCTTATATAGGACTCCAAACCCTTGGAATTTGAACATATTTTGCCAAAAGATTTTTTAAAAAATGAGTGGAACAACCATACTGAATTATGTCAATATCAGGCTACTGTACATTTTTTGTTATACTCTATAAGTCTCTTAGGTATTCCTTGCATTTCCTTTTTTCACTTTTTCCAAGTAGCCCATTTCCCACTATTATTGGGCTTATTAGTACAATCAAAGTTCTACTGAATTGGGTCCTTGCCCTAAGGCAGCTTACCGAGCAGCTCTGGCTTGCTGCATTGCTGTATATTATGTATAAAGGAGGAACCCCTTTTTCTCTGAAGGCCTCAACTTAAATTAATAAAGGGGAATTCCCAATTTGGTTTAAAATAGAGTGAGTTAAGTATAAAAAATATTTAAAGTTTTTAAAGTTAAATATATCAACAGGTAAATATTAGGATATATATCCTCGAACCCTGCATAGTTCAGTCTAACACTTTTACAAAATAACACGGAAAATTAAATAAAACACAACTAATCAACTCTGAAAACTGAGGAACGATCTGTACTAAACATAAAATTACCCACGACTGGCGACTAACGAGACGCATTTAGGGAAACATTGTACCCCGCGTCTGGGACTCACCACCCCGCATCTGCGGTCGCAGATACGAGACGCGAGTCGCTCCGATGGAATCGTACCTTAAGTTCGGATTAACAAAGTTCTAGTTATCAACCCACGACTTCTGGCAGTTTTAGAAAATATAAACAGCGACATTTTGAGATCAGCCTACCTGGGTATAATGGCATGTTAAAAATAATTTGAAGGGTAAATTCAAAGTTTAGTTAGTTTATTGTGTAGAATAGACTAGTGATGATGAGTTAATATTAGTATACATGCACACCACATACCAAATGCTAAATTTTGATTGATAAGATATAGTTATGAGTTCCAGTAGCCGAATAAAACCATCCATTCTACATTAATTTTTGGAATAAAAATCCTTTTTACCAGACAAACATATCTTATTGAAGTTACAATGGATCATTTTTACTCGATTATTATTATATTGGTATCTAAAGTAACTATCAAAATGAAATATACAGATCATGTGAATATATGAAAATAGTTTTAGTAAATTTGTAATCGTAAAAAAAAAACTTTCTTTATGGATCTATCAGTTACCGGCCCTGATAACATCCATTATGAAATGTCGTGCCAACTGCCTCCTGCCGGACAGACGTCTCTGTTGAAACCCTACAATAGTTTTTAGGAATCTCATCAGTCTCATCGTGACGAGACTCCGCGTCGGGCATATATTTCTGACCCGTGGATTTTTATTAAGAGAGGATCCACCTCCAGTGTGTGATCTTTGCAATGCTCCCCTTTGTGTGTACCACATTTTGGTGGAGTGTCGCAAGTGTAGCGTGTTTTACTATTTACAAATGATATATATATACACTCGAGTACAAACATGGATACAACTGTTATGCATCAATATATACACGTACGATACTTAGTTACCGTGTCCACGACTCCAGTTTGATACAACCAGTCCCAAGCTCACTCACAGGAAGACTGCTTTTCTACCTGGCTATTTGCACCTGTGTGCCCCCACCCCCTCTTTCCACATTCCAGCTACAGAGGTGGGTACGCTCACTACACTTGCAAAATGGTCACTACAGCTATACGCGACACAAGTATGCCCCTATTCGCCTGGCTCTTAATTTTAATGGTGACTTTCGTTTTTTATTGAAGTAGGTGTCCCAAATATCGCCTACACTAACTATTTTTCTATATCTCATCCTCTCTAGTTTTCTAATTGAGCTGGAAACTGAATAAATATCGCTAAGAACTATATTCCTTTGGTATCCTGATATCAACCCTACCAAAACCCGTGCCGGTTTAAGTTATGTAGCTCTATTGAAAAAAATTGAAATTTCCAGTAAACCCCAGGGTGGTTCCTAATATAGCCTACCTCTGTTCCTATTACCGCCTACCAGGCAAAATTAGCAGCACCTGTTGAAAGGAGCTGCTGGTAAAGTCCTTCTGAGCAAGAGTGAATGCTGGAGGAGTGGGGGAGGGGGAGAGAGGCCTAGGCCAATCACGTGGGGCGATGGCTAGCCTCTGTCAGCCCGGGCCTCCATTCCAGCATTCACTCTTACTCAGACGAGACAACACACACAAATGCTGTAAACTAATTTTAAGCTTTTCCTTTAAAAAAAGGACTCAAATAAAAAACAGATCAAAGACACAAATTCTTAAAAATGTATTATGTAAAAAGTTTAAAAACATGATTCAGCAACTTAATCGTTCAAACCGAAGGAACATATATATTTCCTACGCTTTCCACTGGCTGCATCACAAAATTGATGGTTCCAGTTATAGCACGAGATACACATGACCCACTCCTGACCACTAAAATCGTCTGAATACTTTTCATTGCAAAATGCGCAGGTGGCATCCATGGAGTCACGGTTGCCAAAGTCCATATCATCGTCAGTGTCCTCTAGAGAAGGATCATCTAAATCCTCACTGCTAGAGGAGTTTGAGACTACGATTTCTTTTTTAGTTGGCTTCTTCTTTATGTTGGAGGCCGGTTTCCCCTTTCGTGCTGTCCTGCTATTTGTCGAGGCCTTAAGCAGATGTTTTTCTATTATCTTTTGCTGTACTATAAAAGTCCTCCAGCTTTTTCTTATATGGAGAGCTAGCTAAGACCACACACTCTCCACCCTTTCGTTTTCGAGACGACGGTTGCACTTTTGATATAGCTCGTATGTCCTTGGGCGAGATTGAAGCAGTTCCGGATGAGCCTGATGGGGAATGTGACACTGATGAGGCTTTATCCTCACCAACCATGTGAAGTTGAGAGGGTGTGTTCTTGACAGGTGGGAGAATCGGTGGATCAATTCTGGCATCTGGAATGTCATCTTCACCAGCCATGTGAAGTTTAGAGGTTGTGGTCTTGACAGTTGGGATAGTCGGTGGATTAATGTGGGAGAATCGGTGGATCAATTCTGGCATCTGGAATGGCATCTTCACCAGCCATGTGAAGTTGAAAGAGTGTGGTCTTGACAGGTGGGAGAATCGGTGGATCAATTCTGGCATCTGGAATGGCATCTTGGCGGATATTGCTAACTTCCTCAATGAAATCAGCGTCTGTGAATAAATCACTATTAATAGAGTAAATGCCAGTGGCACGAAAACCACTCATAACATTAGCCATATTAGCAGCTCTGTGTTCAACGCTTTTATACTTGTAATGCGGTAACCGCGACCGACCTCTAAATCTGTCAACTTTCTTGATACGATCTTGCTAGATCCTACCGTGATTAACAAGATGGCTGCGTATTCGCTAGCTTGTTGCCGTTGTTGCCGGCCTCCTCTCCCAACCCGAACTGATTCCCGAGACCTCTCTCTGATCGCTTATATACTCTTGCCCGTGGGCGGAAAAAAAACGTCAGGAAGGTCCCGGGAGGGACAGCCCGGGCGAGAGAAGAGGCAGGCGGCTCAAGGCCCTTTATTACTGTTTATGCACATATAACAAGTCATACAAATCAATTACAATGTCATCAATATTTACAATAAACGCGTCTTTCCCTTCTTGGTGTAGCTCGTCAAGGGTTTCCCTGGACGGACGGTCTGCCGGGTTGAGTTCACTTGCTATCCAGAAAGCATCCCAGGTGGTGTCCCTCAGCAAGTTGGAGACTAGTAGGTGCAGGTTCCGGATGCCTGGTCTGTTGAAACACAAGCCCTTTCCCGCCGTGATCCCGTAGAGGGTACTTGTGTTGTCGACTCCGATCTGGATTGCCTCGGGCTGCCTTTCCTGCCATTCCCACTTTAGCGTGACTAGGGCTGCTACCATTTCGGCTTGGCTGATTTCGGTTGGGCACCTAAATCTCTGGACCATGGCCGCCTTCTCTGATGGATTCACGCCAGCGATTGTCCACGGGGTCGCATCTGAAAATAAATGAGTCACTGTCCTTGGCGTGTTGCGTCCCCACTTATATCGCGTCCATCGCGGTAGGCTCAGCAGATTCAGAGCCGTTTTGGGGCAGCGACGGTACACTCGTGCCACCGCGTATCCGGGCCACTGCAAGTTGTGGCCTAGCCACGCTGTGTAGCCCGCTACCCGTAGCACATCACGGTCGCTCAGTCTTGGCGTCAGTTTCAGGAGGCGTATGGCTTTCGCGTTCGCCGCTGTATTAAGGTGGAGTGTCCTGGTCTCCGTGTTTATCTCCAACCCAAGGTACGTGAGCTTCCTGCTTGCTACCGTCGATGATTTTTCTTGATTCAGTGAGAAGCCCATAGTTTTCAGAAGTTTGGGTGCATGGCTCAGTTCCTCTGCGTCTTGTCCGTATATTAGTATATCGTCTAGGTAGACGATGCACTTGCTGTTCACCATCACTTCTTCCAATGCTGCTGTTGCCTCCTCTACGATACGCTGTAGTATTGACGGGGCCAATGGGTGCCCCATTGGCAAGCGTTGTACAGCGTACTTGCGCCCCAGGAAATAGACCCCGATGGTCCTCGATGTTTCTTCATTTAGAGGGATATGGTAAAATCCGCTCTTCAGGTCCAGTTTCCATAACCACGCGTTTTCCGGGATCTGTTGTAGCGCCCTTCCTGCAGTCAGCAGGGAAAACTTTGGTGTATGCACGTAAGGGGTCCATGATGAAAGATCCTGGATAATCCGAATTGATCCGTTCGATTTCGGTATCTGGTATAGCGGGAATGCGTGCCACATCGCGTTGTCTTCGCGTAACCAATCCTTGGCTATCCAATCCGCTATAGTAGCTCGCATGCCTGGAGAATCGCGGGTCCTCTGGAATGTTGACGGAGCCTCTGGAGGCTTTGGTAGATCTACCCCATCTTTCAGTGATCTGAATCGCACTCTGTTATTCCAGACTATGGGTTTCATGGTTGATAATCTTTAGATTGTAGATGGAAGCTAGGATTCCTAGCCACGCCCTCCCTCCCCTACTATGCGTGCGACTCTGAACGAGTCAGATTATCTTGTGTATGTGTGTGTGTGAAATCGTAATCTTCTCTGAGTGAAGTATAATGACTTGGAAACGTCAATGTTCATCTCACCCAAATGTCCACGTGAAGCGCGTGTCCCATCTGCGTGTGAACCAATTCAGTCATAACAGGGTTTTTTCGACGATGTGATTAAATGTATACATTATTTTAAGGGAGAATAGAGGAGATATCCTTTTAAGATTATTATAGTCCCAGAACCCATCAATAACGCCTGCGACGTAGATGCGCACATGTCCTAAAGATTATTACCGCTCGGTATTATCCAGAATCAATGATGCCTTTATCGTTCCCCCAAGACCGAGAGACACCTACCGATATTAAGGATTGAATAAAGCACCATGTGCTTGGGAGAGAAAAAGAGTACAGATTATTACAGTCCTAGAAGTCATCTGTTAACCTCCACGATCAATAACGCATGCGTCACATAAATATCCCTCTCCCCTAAGTTTACATGCACACATGTACTAAATATTATTACCGCCCGGTTTCATCCAGGATCAATTAAACTTGTGTCAGGGAAGTCGTTCACCAACACGATTAAGATTGGGAAGGGGGTGGGGCAACATGCGCGTGCGAGAGAAAAAATAGAACATCCACAAATGCCGTTAACATTATCCCATACAATTTCAATGAAGCCCTGTTTACTCTTGCGTGATTGCAATGAATGCTCAGAAACACATATGTCAACCTCCAGGATCAATAACGCGCGAATAAATTTCTCCCCTCGAGCGTATTCAACATCCGCGCGTGAGTCGCCGGCCCTTAAATTCATCCCCCACCCCCAAAACATCCCACGCCGCCACCCTCGATCGAGATAGCCCTCTACACACACCCGGAGATACCACTGTCATGAAAACCACATACATGCTAGAGGGGGTATAAGAAAAAAACAATACCTTCCCCAGACCCCCTGAGATACCACGGTCCTTTGAGTATCATGCATGCTAAAGGAGGGATAACCTCTTTCCCGCTCCCCTCCTGAAATACCAAGGTCCTTTGAGTATCACTTATACCCTACTCACCCATCTCATGTTCTGATTTTCTTCTGCTCGAGACATTACCAAGAAGCGGGGCTGGGGCCTCACCCCTTTCTGGATTTCTTCCAATTGAGGGCTGGACGGCCTTACCCGTTTCAGCCTCTTATCAATATTATGACCCTATGAGGGGCTGGGCAGCGAGTTATGGCAGTATGGTGCTAGCGGAAAGTAAGGTGTCATCTGTAACTATAGTTGTGGTCATGCCGTATTAGGCGACAACCTACACAGTACTAGGGTTGTAGACCCAGGGTGATCCATGTTGGTACTACCACATGAGGCCCTGTTAACTGTCCCGACGAGAGGCCCTATACGACTCTAGACATGATAACCTTCGCATGGGGCTGCGCCAGGAGAGAGGTCATCGCAGCAAGTGGGTGCAGGAACGTGCCAATTTTACGTCCGGACCCTCATGAACAACTGATCTTTTCTCAAAGTAGGGTACCCGGTTATTGTCATCCCTAGGGCCCTTCTACTAAGATATTACAACCGGTGTACTTTCATTTAGGGGCTCAAAAGCAGTGGTATCCAATAATCGTCCAAGAAGAGCCGTATTAGCTATTATTATTATTATTATGGTTTATAGGCCCATCGACACAATGAGGTCATTAGGGCCTTTTACAATATAAAAAACATAATAAAATCCCCATAGGGGAGAATCATAATAATTCACCTGCATATGCAGGTAAATAAATAACATAGTATAAAAGAATGATACACCTGCTAAAAAAACCACAGGTGTATACACTACTTTAAAAGTACAAAACAAACATATTAAAATAACACGTTAAA
>CABFWB010008218.1:0-19283 GCA_902151455.1 Timema bartmani
GCAGCACAAATGCGGAAAACATCATACAAACATTTTAACACAGACTTAACAGATCTTTCGTGTTAACTTGATCTGTGCTAATATGTTAGATACTAGCGCCTTATCGCTTCAATGTCTGACGTCTTTGATAAATTTCATAGGAATGGTCTTTTATAAAAAGAATAATTCTCTAAGGTTAGGTTAAATAAGTAGGTAACATTGAAAGTTCTTTGTAAAAATCATGCTTTAATTTAGTTACGATCTTAAGAAACAAACTCACCAAGTGGTCTTTCAAATGTAAACAAAGGCGACGAAAGCATACTAAATTTCATTTTCCTTTCAATAGAAAGGTAGTTATGTGAAACCATAATTTCCAAAGTTAGCTTACAGCCTGTAATAGAAGGCTGCACCAAACATGAATTTATCACTTAAAAACATCGCAGAAGAATATTTCAGCTCGCTTAATCCCATAGCAGAAAGAATATCTATTGATGTAGCTGCCACTAAGAATGCCTATGAGGATTTATGGCACACCTTGAATTTAAATGATCAGTGTCAAGTTATAAATGAAACTATTATTCATCCTGAAGTGATGTTGAAATACTCCTTCCATCTTAAAGACACCCCAGAAGTGCAATATTTTACTCATAAGCTAGATACTCAAGAAAAATATGTTGGGGATGATGAGGGAGGAAAAGGATCTGCAAATCAACATTTGGTAATTTCATTCTCTAATAATTAGATAATAGTAAAATAATAGGCTACTGTATACAAACTAGGCCCCTAGTCATGTAGGTGAATTGTGTTAACACAACAAAATCACTATATAACAATGCCCACAAAAAAACATTTTAACCGCTTCGGTAGCCGTATGATCTAAAGTGTTACTCTCACAGTAGACTAGATTGCCGACAACAGGGAGATTGAGGTTCGAATCTCAGTTGGGTGCACTGGGGGTGCTTTTTCCAAAATTGTATTCCACTCTCCCTCCACACAAATGTGGGTACATTTCCTATAATATAACTTTCCTCATCCCAAAAACAATTAGCAGTAAAAAAACTTGTGGACATCAAAATTAGGCCTACTGAAAGTTTTAACTTTACTTAAATACAGAAATCACACAACTCACGTGTCCAATAAAGCGCATAAGACATTCTGGCCATGATTTGTGCTCTTTTGTTTATGAAAGGCTTTTTGTACTTGTACTAGTATGTTGTATTTTGTATAACCAGTAGGCCTACTGGTATGTCAATCAAAACTAGTTATGGTAGTCAAAAGTGATAAACTTTGTCTCTAAAAACTAGAACCTGACCTGAACCATTTCATTGATGAGAAACCAAAATCATTTTTACCATTGACGGATACATATTTTATACAACTTAAAGAGTTGAATAATATTTTTCTTGAAAAGAGTTCATGTCATCGGGGAAGTTACCTATCATCCGTCCCATTTTTAGCTTTTTTTTAAACAGAAAAATATCGACATTTGACATACCTACATCTTTGCAAACATAAAAGCATGGAGAAATGAATCAAAAAATCTAAAATCAAATAAAGAAAACATCACTCACATAAGTGACCTTTTGGCAATTTAGTTTAACTTGGCCTTGTACTCTGGAGCTTGAGATTTTTTAAATATGTGCGTTTATGTAAAGCATTCTTAAGCTATAGGTCTATAGCCTATTTTGCTAGCACCACATCTTATTACCCATTCAATTTATACACCCACAGTAATATAAAAACAAGACTAGGCTTACATGTTCTTTCTAAAAAAAATCTTTTTGTTAATGACTTTGTTCTAAAGCACGTTGCACAACGTAAATTTAAAAAGCAAAGTAAATTTATCTTCTTTGCAAAATCACACAAACATCTGTAAAGTTTGCACATTTCATTTATATTAAACAAAAGAACCCAGTCAATAAAACTCTGTGAATATTAATTCAAAACGTCATGGAAATAATAAGACAACATAGCTTAAATATACTCATTATTATTATGATGATACTTAACCAACCTTTCATTTGTTAGTAAATTAATTTTATACTTAGTAAATTAAAGATAAAATAAACTATTTAATGTGTTTTTTGATGATTAAATGCGGATGGTGTACGTCTTCTGATGATGTCATTTTCGGTTTAGTGTTCAGGATTACAGGTGTAGCCCAAAACATCACTGGTAAGTTACACGTAAACATAGAGAGTTACCTAATACACCCTGAAAGTTATTTGAGCAATTTGTTGGTGAGTTTTGTTTGGTTATAATATTTATTAAAAGTTTTGAAAATTTAAAAATCTTGGTGTCATTCGATTCTACATACATCTTGTGTGTGTACATAAGTGAATAAAATATCAAAGTATTGTATCGTAACAAAGAAAAAGAGCCTAAAATGGGATGGATAAAGTATGCCTTCACCACGTCATCAAATGTAAAGCCATAAAATTAATAGTTGATGTGCATTTTATAAGACTTAAATTAATTGTAATATTCCACAAACTCTACAAAATTCCTGTCACAAACTTAAGTAACCAATGTATAAATTGCTCTCTTTAAATTTTGTTTTAATTTTAACACAAATTTTTAAAGGAATGTGTTAAATAAAGTGAGTTAAGTTAAACAAAGAACTACTTTTAATTTTAAGTGAGGCTTGAGCTCAAAACATATAAGAAATCCTCCCTTAGACCAACCATTCAACCATGGTTCTGACTCATAGTACAAAATATGCCTAGCCTATTAAGTACTATTCTTTATTCAACTTTTATTTCAACATTGTAGCTCTATAATAAATATTTAAATTAAATCTGGCCCTAGGCCTAATCATGCTGTTGTCACAAAACTCACGCTATGTTTAGTTTCACTTGACAAGAAATCTTATTTGGACTCGTCAAGGTTTGTCTTTCCTTTTAAGCATAGTGACCTATAAAAAATATTCTGACATTCAACCACTATTTAAGTTACCTTTAATCAAATAATACACCCTATTTCACTTTACTAGACAATTCATCTACTGAAGTGGGTACTGGGCTCGACTCTAAGTACAAAATATGCCTAGCCTAGATAGGCCCACTCTTTATTCACCTTTTATTTTAACATTGTAGCTCTAGTACATATTTAAATTAAATTCGCCCTTAGGACACAGAAAAGGTACAAACCAGACCCACAACCTCCAGGTTAAAATGCCCGCGCTCATTTTGAGAGCTTGAGTCCTTCAACACAGGGATTACTGCGCACAGTTTCAAGTGACACTATTGCTATCAAGCAGGCATTTTTAATTTTAAATATGGTTTTACTAGAGAAAAGACATAAATTTCCTTCTAGTGTATACAAAGCTAGGTTCAGTTAGCGGCCCCACCCCCTCTTCCCATAAACCAACCCTCAAATGAGCCTACTCAGACTGCAAATTACAAGGAAAACTTAGAATACACTTATCCTTTTTTGTTCAAGTGAATGTTTGCAAATGGTCTAGTTGTAAACAATCTTGAAACACCTTCGACCAGTAACTTGTCTAAAAAGGTTTGTTCATTAAACGTGGGTAATGGGGTGTGTTAAGGAGGGGATGAAGTGCTAGTACCTGAACTCTTGTGTTCAAACCACCACCCCCTTACATCGAACAGTTTGAAAGTGAGTTGTTTCACTTGTAATTGCTGTTATCACTGAGAACTGCAACTAGCATTTCCCAGTGCCCAAGGACTCAACCTGGCTCAAGAAGCGCAGCGTCTGGTATATAACCTTGTCTGTACCCTAGGCCTAATCATGCTGCTGTCACAAAATTCATGCTATGTTTAGCAGCACTGGACAAGAAATCTTATTTGGACTTGTCAATGTGTGTGTATTCTTTTAAGCATAGTATAAAAAATATTCTGAGATTCATTCACTATTTAAGTTAGAACATATCTCAAAATTGTGGCCTGCAGGACAATTTTATCAACCCCACATGCTTTGCTTCAATTAGTTAAATATTTCAACAGATTTAAATAATAAATTGAATAAAACTAGTTCAATAATTTGTTGTATATTTTAGAAATATATACAAAGATAGAGTAAATGTTTGTTTAAGTGTGGTTTAAATGTATATAATATTTTACTTTAAGATCATGTGCAGTATGGTCATTTCCAGCATTATACAGAACTGTACCAAATACAGTTATAAACTAATTATATCATCAAGTTTAAGTGCCAATAAAGCTTTCAAAACTTATGATTTTTTTTAGCACCACGTCTTACTTCCTGTTCGGCTTTTATTCTTAGAAATGGTTAAGGGTATGTATGGTTAATAAAACTATGCCTATAAAGCTATGCATACATGATACACTTTTATGTCTCTAAACAAAGTTGCAGTGTCGCCAATCTCTCTGCAACTATCGTGTGAACAGGTTGGATTCAGTGTCTTGGAGCGCTCTAATGAGTTTCAAATCTTCCGGAAACATTTTGTGGGTGTCGACACTCATAGCCTAATCATTGTTTGTACATAATTTGACTATGTCAAGTTTTGAGTGGACAAAAGAAAATAACAAACATTTAATATCACTTTTGGAAGGCATTCCGTTGCTGTGGGATGTTTCATTGGAAGATTACAAAAACTCGCTCAACGATTTGATACGCAGGAGAAGTCAGCCGGAAACTTCATAACTGGAGTACTCAGTTTAGTATTGAATTAGAAAAACAAGGAAGAGGAAAAGTGGACAAGGTTCTGGTGAATTATATACCAGCAAATGAGAGTTCTTTGAATCTATACAATTCATGCAGTTTTCCTCAAATTGTACAGAAACACAAAGAAATTTTGTGAGCACTACATTTTATTCTAATAGTTACATTTTATTTTAATGATGTATAAAAATATTTTAACAACACAAATTATAATAAACACAGATAATAGGTATGATATTTATGTACCTGTATTGCGAAGGCACTTCACCATTGGGTGACACAAAATAATTTTTGAACTCTTCTCATATTTATTTACTATCATTACTGTAATTATGTCCATGATTTCTCACTAGTGGGAAGAGCTTCCTATCAAGTAAATTCTCATCTCTCCAACTTCTATTCCTGATTCCTTCTTCTCTACAACTATAAAAAACACCTGGTGGTGCATACATTTGTGGTGAATCTCAAGTAATAGGAAAGTTATGCAAATATACGATAGCCGAAACGACAGTTCTCACCTTTTTTGGTTCTAATAAAATAGCATTTCTTAAAATTCTGAATCTGTTTGCAATAAATCCAAAAACGTTTTCTACAATCTGTCAAGCTCTTGACACTCTATAGTTATAAACTCGATTTGTTCCAGCTTGGTTTTTGTACAGGTATGGTTTCATTACATTTAAGGTTTCATTGGGAAAGCATCATTGGCTATAATCACAAACAGAACAGGTTTATCTCTTCCCAGAAGAGTTATTGTTTTGGGTATGTTTAGTGGATTGGTTTCAAGAGTGTCTGATAAAGAGCAATTTTGAAAGACACCACCACTTGACACTTCCATTGCAGCCGATATCAGCATAGATACATTTGTAATTTGCATCAACCATAGCCATCAAAACAAGGCTGAATGTTTGTTTGTAATTATAATAAATCAGAGTGTCTACCATCAGGGAAAATCAGGGAAAACGGGAATTAGCCGGGAATTTGAAGTGATCGGGAAAAAACGGGAATAAGTCGGGAATTTGGTAAATTACAATGAAAATCCGGGAAAATGTGGTTTTATTCAAAATATGAAATATAATAATCATTAAATCAGTAAATTATAATGTGATTCAAACCATAATTTTTTTTCTTTTTAGCTGTGTAATATATTTTTAATTCATAGTAAACAATGTTAGTACAAATTAAAAAAAACATGTTTATTTAAAGTTTTAAACTTATTATTATTCATAACAAAATATTAATAGAAAAACGAGGGGAGGCGCGTTAGAAGGATGTGACATACTTTTTAGTCGGGAATTTTAGGAAGTGATCAGGGGAAATCAGGGAAAAGGTAGGGGATTTCATTGGTCAAGTTGACTAGACACTATGTAAATGCTTCCACTACATGATGGCTTTTCCATGACAATATGTTTGCCATCCAGAGCTTCAATGCAATTGGGAACATTCCACGTCCTTTCGAAATCACATGCAATCTTGTTCCATTTTCCGAGGTTCTATGTTCCAAGGTTACTGTGAAAAAAATGTATTAATAATTTATTTTATGGTTTCCTATTCATTGTATAGTTTATATTCCATTTTTGATATTTTTTATGAATGATAGTCTTTTTTACTTAGAGTTTTCATTAATAATTTGTAATTATTAGGTCTGATGATGACATTTATTATGTCGAAACTTTAATTTCTACTAAATAAAATTATAAGAATAGACTTTCATTATTCACAAAATGTAAATTTTTAAAAAATAGTAATTTATTGAAACTTTATTTAGGAATCGTATGTAGAAGGCAAAAATAAGTCAGTGGGACCTCCGCCAGAATATATGCGGCAAAAGATCTGCAAAACATCAAACATCCAAAAAGAAGATGAAGTTTTGGAGAAGGCGCTAGAAATTTTAAACCCGAATAAGACTCCTGATAATGACACCCAAATTTTTGGAAACTTTGTAGCCTCAGCAATACAGAATTTACGATCAGAGTAATACCAAAGGAAACTTAAACGCAAAATCCAAGCAGCCCTTTTAGAAATAGAAAAATTGGATGATGCCTCCACAGCAGTAACACCCATGAGCCCGACATGGTCTACTGATGATTGAGATGACACTGCCAACTTTTTCATTAATCTGTAGGCTAAATTTATGTTTTAGACTGAATAAAATTTATTTTTAACCAACAATACAGTTTTTTTCTTATTGGTACATATTTTACATAGAATTTTTTGATCGATTGAATCTTTTCTTCTTTTTTTTTTACCATATTTATCTTCTCAGGCGACATTTCGCTATCAATTCGCTCCAATCATAAGGCCTTTTTTTTAAATAAAAAATTTGTTTGAACTAAAAATTAACATAAACATTAAATTTATGGATAATATCATTTTTATTAAAAATGCCTGAAGATGGGAGCGGATGAAATAAATATAAATAGTATAAAAAATAAACATTGGATTACTTAAATAAATTCTATTTAAAATATAAAAACTTTTAACATTCTTTCAAGTATTCATTCTTCAAAATCTCAACTATAGCTTGACAGCATTCTGGAACAATTTTGGAAATAGTCTGCACTGGGATCCTGAATAAAAATATCAAAAAATGGTATGAGTCACCTAAAAAAGAAAATGCTGACAATATGAATCGGTTAATAGTGGGAGGGAGATGTTTTTAACCAAACGTGAAATACGGCTCCAGGCTTAAAGCCAAACAGTGCAATGTTTACCAGCAGCAGAATTTTAGTTCTACCTCAAGTTTGGTAAAAATGAATCTATGCCAGGTATCTTACCTGTAGCCAGAAATTGTAGTGTTAGTTTCAATCTATCTCGGGGTGATATAGAATTTCTCATCACACTATCTTCTTTATTACTGGCATAACTTTTTCAATCAAATAATCCATTGCTGACATAATGCAATATATTTTTGTAACACCGTTGTCACCAAGCTTTAATTTGTGAAGTAATGTGTTGAAGCAACCGAAACTCTCTTTTTTTCCCCCAATCCTTTGTCCACACTTCTCTTTTTCATTTTTGATGTTTTCTTTTTATCACTACACAAGTGGCTACCACGGCGGCTAGTATGCATTTGTCCATGTTGACTGATTCACATAAACTACCATTGGCCGAGTGGACCTCCAATCTAGCTGAAGTTGAGAGTCGTGTACACAGAAGTGAAACTTTTTGCTGACACTTGATCTTGACACGAGTGTACAAAACTAATCTAGCCTAAAAATTGTGGTACGTGGGGACGACCAAGACACTTCTCTAGACACTAGGTGTCACCATGTATATGGGCCATAACACTAGTAAAAAATTTGGGAATTAATTACACATGCACATACACACTGTAATGAAATAAATACACAAATAACCTATTATTTATGGGCACAATGCACATACACATTTTTTTCACAAGTACAATGTATAATATTTTGTAAGAAATTGTAGTTTATTCAGCATTTCCATTTACACATTTCCGCCAACATAGTTCTTTATTTAGATTTTTAATTTTTTATGCTTGGTTCATGAGTATAATTTGTTTCACAAAACAAAAAATGTAGAATGCACTAACTTTGATATATTTTATTCTATTTTATATTTTATTAGGACTTATAATTAAGTTTAATCATTTGACTTCTAGTTAATTATGAATAAACTTATTTTCTTATGTCCATCGATTGATTAGTGTACAAATAGCTTATGACTGTAAATAAATGTTCTTTATCAGGGGTCAGTCCATTGGAAATCAACCAATCCAAAATTCATAAGACCTCCATCATCTCAGAATTTCACGAAACTTGACATAAATGTTTGTTTTACACAGCTTTGTAGTTTAGGTGTTAAAAGTTTCCAAGACATATTATTAAGGATTGTGCATAGCTTTAACCTTATCATAGTTAGAACTTTCTCCTTATCTACTCTCAACTTAACACTTTTATCCATCTTCTTAGCAGCATAAATATGTTCTCGATTTCCAAAAATGCTCTTACTTTATTTAAGTGAATTGCTATAAAACTTCAGTTCATACACAATATTTTTATTTTTAAATTAGGACACATACACAATATTATTTTTTTTAAATGAGGACTCGTACATAAAATATGTTTTCTTAACTGAGTGGCTGGATTAACTCAACAATTTATCCACATAAAGTTAGTGTTTTAAAACATAATTGAAATTGTAGGTGGTATGCTTTGTATTAGACTACAATAATCTACTAGACTAGTATTATTATTATTATTATTATTATTATTATTATTATTATTATTATTATTATTATTATTATTATTATTATTATTATTATTATTATTATCACCGCGTCTTACTACCTGTTCGGGTTATACGCACTTACACTAATGTGTTATGGTAGGGTGATTGTGAGATGAAATGGAGGACCTACAGTTTAATGTGGAATCCGAACCACGGTGGAGGCCTGGCATTCCTCACTTTCACATACTAGACTAGTAGTCCATTAGAAATAGCTATTAATATGTCTTGCTCAAGAACTAAAATTTGTTGCCGTGTTCAATACAACTTTTACAAAACATTTTCATTTGGGATATTTTATTCAAAGCCTCACAACCAAAATAAAATCGTTTTAAAATAAATCAGTTTGTGTGTGTGTTTTCTTGCCAGCAAAACCGGTAACTATGTGGGGTTTCTATTCTAGTTTTTGAGTGGCTACCCTGGTTGTGAAGCCCTTGACAGTGTTACTAGAATTATTTGGATGTTGAAGAAAGGGAAGTAACTATAAAAACAATGTGATATATTCAGAAAAACTAAACAAAATATAAGAGATGTTAGGCTTTAAGGAGCTGTAATGTTATGCTCCCTTTCCATGATCAATCTAGTCTCCAAATATGCATCTACACAAGACTCTGTGCAAGACATCTTGGCCAAGTCACTGAGACTAGCTGGAAATCGTTCCTCGTGCAGCATTACAGACTAAACGATGTAAATCAAATCTAAATAAGACTTGTTATTGAAAAATGTAAATAATAACTGCATATAAGATTTGTTAACCAATGAGAACTAAAATAAATAAATGTATCTCATTTTGCACAGTCATGCTGGTAATTAGATTGAAGAATTTGCATACAGATTTCATATTTTTAGCTATCAAGTCACTGATATTTGTTGAGCTGCACGGATAAGAAATGTATATGATTGTAGGTGTATCTGACCTCTTGGGAGAGAAAATAAAGTAATTGGTATACTTGTATACACATTTGGAGTATCTCCTGTAACTCCGGGTAGTGACACTCGGGTGACTGCCCAAATAACCACCACCCTGTGGTAGCGCCACACAGCTGACTGCCCCAGTATCAACTACCATAATGAGGAGCACCAACTCGACGAGCAGACCAGATCAAGGAACCCCAACTTGACTACTCATGCACCAATCTTAATGTTTGGAGCACCAGGAGATGACGACCTTCGAAGAAGATGACTACCACAATCCTTACTACCTCTCCACCCGCGTCTCAATATCAGTTCTCTCTGCCCCCACTTTCTCTACACCCGACATACCTCCAGACACCACTCTCCACTCGAGCTTCAAAACTCATTCAATATCATTTATTTCGACCTGAGAACAATTTTGGTCAATCCCAAAAGTCCTCTAGAACTCATCAAACCGTGCCACCTTCCTCCAGCGATCCAAACCTATTCCCTGGGAAGACATGACCTGGGACTTTGCCTTCATTTTGTGACAAGAAGGAACCTTATCAGAAGACAATCTTTCTTTGGTCAAACAGCAAAATACAGAGTAACTAGCCACAATCAACAATACTACCACCCGAACACCCACACAACAGCCACACCTCTTCCCCAGGCTACTTCCTAAATTTCCACTAACCCAACCCCTTGACTTAACAAGAAAATAAACTCGACGATTATAACGTTTAGAGGCAATTATTACATGAAGTGATCAACAGATTTAAATTCACACTAGAAGTGGCTCCTACCATTCTAGAATATCAGTAAAGAAAGAAGTTGCAATGATAAAAGTAGTAGATGGAATTCATTGTATACTGGAAAATAAAAAGATTGCTTTCTTAACATAATTTTCTAACACTGTGCCATCCAAGAATAAAGTTTTTTTTATAAATCCTTCTTTTCTTGAGATATAGTTTTATAATGAAGTGTAGGCCTGATTAATTAATTTTAATCAATTTATCAGTAGTAAAACGAAGCTTTGTTTTAAAATAAAGTAAAATATAAAATAAATAAGCTGAGGGGAATTTGAGGTAGATTCATCTCTTTTCCAAACAATGATTTTGAAAAGTTATTTAATGTACATTTTAACTATTTGTTTAAAATTTGTGTGGTAGGTCTATTTAACTACCTTTTTTCTTTTTTTTTAATTACTGGTCTCTTTTCTCACTGGGTCTAAACCTGAGAAAAATTTAAAACTAAAACTACTAAAAATAAAATAAATATAATCTTATCTGTGCAAGAAATAATATCAGCGATCAATGTCAATTAAGAGGGTAGGAAAGCTTTCAAGAAGCGATCGAGTTCAATAAACTAGTTTGGAACTTATTCTGTCCACCATTTGAAACCAGGACACATAACATTGTTTTACTTATGAGACAAGACTTGAGGTTGTCTAATCCACCCAGCAGAAACAGTCTATAAATTAAATGGACATTATTATTCTTTTAACTGTTAATAATTGGGGAAATAGTTGATCTGATAGTTTAAATTATATTTTTCCTCTTTAAAAGTGCATTGATTTAAGAGAATATCTATTGTAGTTTATTACAATACATATACTATACTATATATCCTATATATACATATATATACTAATACGCTAACATCAAATTTATAACCACGCATAGGTATTTTTACGCAGAAATACATTCGACCTTTTCTATTAGTGTTCATATTAAACATTCAAGGATCTACTCTATTTTGAGAGTGAAAACCAAATCAACACATTTTAATCTAAAGAGCAGAACAAATCACTAACTCATTGAAAATGTTTCAAGCCCAGGTCTAAGCCCTTGACTTAAACATTTAACTTTGCTATGTTATACACCTGGATCATCATTTAAATTCACCTCACAATTCTTACTGCACAAGTTTAGTTTAACTGATATAACTTTTATAATAGGTTTGCAATTTCAATGCCTTAAAACATTTTATGTCATGCTAAATCTCTTTATTTTCTCCACCCTCTCCCATTTTCTTTTCTTTTTCTTCTATATATCCCCCTATTTTCCCTTCTTTTTTCCCCTTCCCTTTCTCCCCTATTTTCCCTTCTTTTTTCTCCTTCTTCCCTTTCTCCCCTATTTTCCCTTCTCTTTTCCTCTTCTTCCCTTTCTTCCCTATTTTCCCTTCTTTTCTCCCCTATTTTCCATTCTTTTTTACTCTTCTTCCCTTTCTCCCCTATTTTCCCGTATTTTTCCCCTTTCTCCCTTCTTTTTTCACCCTTCTTCCCTTTCTACCCTATTTTCCCCCCTCTTTCTCCCTCCCATATTGCTCCTATTTCCTATCACTTTCCCTCAGCCATTCTTTATTCCTTTTTTTCTATCTTCATTTCTTTATTTTATTTATTTCACTCCCTTTCTCTCCCCTTCCTACTAATATTATTTCCACCCCCATTCATATGTTTCAATCTCTCTCCTCTCCCTCTTTGTCTGCCTCGTTCTATCTTAGAAATGTATATTTATTATTGCCACACATTACTTTCATGGATTGTACATATTTTGCCAAAGGAAAATAAATTTACTAAAGCATAATGTTGATTTACCCCATGAAGTGTTTTATCAATAATTTTTCTTTGTGTGGAAAACTTCAAAACATTCTGGGTGATGAAGAGAAACTACACAATTTTTATATCATCATATTGTTTAACTCCGTTTTACACAGGAGGTACACACTTAGCACCGTTTTGTTGGGTTTTTCTTCTTTGTAGCAGGGATGTGCTCAGGAAAATACACCCATTGTTTGCCTTGAAGTGTCTTGAAGTCTGGCTGGGGAGTCTTCCATTAAAGGGTGACTTATGTAGTTAGGCTGTTATACATTTTCCAAGATTTGCTTTGCAACATTGAGTCTGTAGTCTGAATATATCAACCTCTGATAGTTATGTATATTTTTGTGCAGAGTGTAAGAGTTGAAAATATTTTACGGTATCCCTGTACATATTTTCTTATTGGAGGAAAGGTTGTAAGAACTTGATCCATTCAGTCTACACCACCTATTCTTCCATTGAAATCAAGAACAGGTTTTGGCTTCTATACAAACTATCCAGCATTTCCCTATTCCCGAATCCTCCTCTTTCCTGTGTCTGTCTTTACAGCATTTTTTGTGACAATTTGATGGTTGAGAAACATCCTTTTTGTCCTTCCACTTTAGAGCTAAGATATTGTTACACGACCAGAGTGCTGTCTCACCTCCTTTTAGCTTCAATGTTTTTAGGTCAGCTGGCATTTACCTTGTTATCGAGTAGTTTCTTGTATAGAACCTGGAGAGCTGTACCAATCAGGCTATCAAAATACAAGTTTTATCCTTTGTTTAGGAACATGTCTACCATAGCAAGAACTACAAATTCATTAACTAGAGAATACGAATTTGCTGCTAAATCTTGTCTTGCATAAATTGTGAACTTTGAACAATATCCAGACATGCTTTAGTAGCAGCATGGTCTAACGTTATAGTCTTGCAGTAGACTAGACTTCCAATGACAGGGAGATCGAGGTTCAAATTTAGGTTGAGTGTACTGAGGGCTTTTCCCAAAATGACTTTCCACTCTCCCTCCACACATATTCGGGTGCACTTCCTATAAAAATAGCCTTCCTAATCCTTAAAACCAATAGTGTAATTAGTACATAAGCATATAACCCAAACGGATAGTAAGATGCGGTGCTAAAAAAAGACAGAATTGGATTCACATATTTGATTCCAAAGCTTGGGTTGTACTGAGTAAAAATCAAGCGATTCTTGAAATTCATCAGGCTCTCATCAAAACTAATATCTTGGTTAGGTACGTAGAATTTATAAAATCATTTATCCATATCAGTAATTAGAGGCCTCAGTTTTCGTAACCCATCCTGTGGATTCTCATCACTATAAAAATGGAAAAAACTTTTTTTACTACCTTAAACCTCTTATAAGGCATATTTTGAGCACATATTAGAATTTCAATTACTGCTAGTTCACTTCGGGAGTACTGTAATTTTGGTTTTCTAGTCTGTGATAAAAATAGGTGATGCAAAATGTGTGTATGTTGAGAAACCACTTGGTAACACATATGCTAATGGAAAAATTGCTATCATTCTTTTGCACATCATGATAATTTCTGAAGATATTTTACACCAAAAATCATTAGAAGCAAGGAGGTAGTAGCACTGCTGAAATGGTATCTAGAATACCACACTTACTGATAAATTGATAACTAAGTCAATTTTTGCTATCAGAAGACCATGCTCAGCCTCAATTTTCCTATATACGCTTTCATTTTTCACCCATATTTACATTTGTTTGATTATCTGAATCACTACTGTCAAAAGAGCTATCACTTTCACAAGACCTATTTTTGTTTTTATTATCGCTTACCTCATCAGTTAGTTTTACACATTCATAATCCTCAGAAAAATCCACATCCTCATAATCATAATCACTAGTATCTACAAAATAATTATTCATTATCAAAATTTCAAAAGTATCTGTGTCATTTCTTTGTCAGCAATTTTATAGGCTGAGAAACTTTCTGTTTACTAACTGATGTCATTTCATATCTTCACTGCATCAAAGTAAACACCTGCTATTAATGAAATAAATAAAATAAAAAACAGAATAAAAAGAGGAAATGCTTTGCTTGAAATGCATTAATAAAGCCACTAAGTTATATTTATACAACTCCAGCCACCTATGATGTACAAGCAAGAACACATTCTATGAGCCCTGCTTGTAATTGTATCTGTGTGGCCTGGTAAGTTATGACAAGCATTACTCATAAAAAATCTTATTTGTATTTTTTTTTCTATACTTAAAACCAATGTCACAAAGTTCAAGTTTAATATGCATCATTTTTAAGGTATAAACTTTGAAATATGTTATACTTAGAGTGAATTCACAAAACACCTCTTTCATTTAGCCATAATCTTCTAAACACTATTGTAGATCTTTAGGAGGCTTATGTAGACTTAACCAAAAATACCATTAGCCATACTTGAATTATTCATTTGTCAACACTAATTTATCAAATTCAAAACTTCTGAAACAAAATTATTTATATGTTTTACTAAGTGCAAATGTATGTAACTATGCCCATTCTCATGGCTGTGCTCAGCCAGAAACCTAGGGAACTCTGGTTCGATTCTAGGGTTAGATTCATGAAAATATTTACAATTTGTGTGTTTGTTATTTTGTTATTAGTTTAATACATATTTAGATGCTTAGGGCTGGCTTTGTAGTATTTTCAACTAATCTTATTTGCCCATATTGTTAGTTTGTAAGTAATCTATTGTTTTAACCCGTGTTTTTAGAAATTGTATGAGTGTTGAATATTTACATACAAACAAAAATATATTTACTTAATCAACCTTTTATACTTTTTCTTATACTACTTAGTACTGATAAGCACACAATAAATGTTTGTAAATTAAATTTTAGATCCTTTTTTATATTTCATACTTACCATAGTATAAAATACTACATTTTTCTTTCAGGCCTGTAAAATCATCCCACCATTTCTTATACCATAAATAAATAAAGGCAATGTTTATATATATATACTTTATATTATAATGTTCTTTATTATTTATAAGCCTCAATAAACTAATAATGTCTACCCAACAAAGGATGTTTAAAACTCTTACATTAATTTGTTTACAAAGGGGGAAGGGAGGCACACACAGACTAAAGAAAATATAGTTCTTAATACAAGGAGAAACTAAAAATTATGTTGGATATTAAAATGTATGCTAATTTTAGTTATTCTGTGCATTAATGTTTCAGGGATTTTCATGGCAAGATGAACATTCTTCTCCCTTTACCTGGCTAACACAAAGTCAGCTTAATCTTAACATTTTTAAAGATTCTGAAATTTTAACAAAGAAATCAAGAGGTTCTCTTGAGTCACAAGAGCCATTGGTGCCAACAAAGAAACCACCAAGTGTGTATTCATTTGTTGATCCTCCAAACATTGTTCTTGGAGGATCAACAACAAAACTAGTTTCCAATACTAGATTAAAGTTTCCACCCAAATCTTCTAACACTGAAGATAATTCAGAAGGCCTCATACTTAGATTAAAAAATAAAACTGCTGTATTAAAGATCCAATCTTTAAAATCAGTTGTAGGTAGATCAGGAATCAAAAAGGTTAACAATACGCAAGAAAATGAAAGCTTAGTTACGGCTAATAACAAATGTACTGTAGTTCCTAGTTTAAAACTTTTGAAACCAGTAGGTGTCAAATCTGCTATATCTAAACCAAAAAATCCTCCACCTCCCCCACCTCCAGTGAAGTCACCTTTAACAGAGAAACCTCACCATGAATTTGAAACAAAAGCTCTTTTAAGTACCACTTCAACTAAAGATTATATGTCACCAATGAATATCAATAAAATGTTAATAGAAAAAGAAAAACATTTTGAAGATTTCAATCCGTCCACCTCGGGCAGTGTTCTCAAGACAGGTTTTGACTTTTTGGATAACTGGTAGATAGCAATTTTTCTTTGATAGTTCTAGACTTTTTAATTTAAAATATTGTACTGCTATTAAATTAGACAAATAGTAGCTCAAATTACTTTAAATTTATGAATACAAAATATTTTGTTACTTGAAATTATTAAATTCTACAAGCAAAAGTAACCATTAAGAGAAAAATACTTAACTAATCCTAAACCATATATTTTTAAAGGGGTTTAAAATCCATGATTGTCTCTCCTGGACATGTATTAACTTGCCATCAGGATAATGGACACTGATTGAAGTACAGAAACTCTCTCTGCTATCTTTAAACTTTAAATTCTTGTAAAAAAAAATTGATGCGCTGGATTATTAACTACCATTTAATTTATTCAAACACTAAGTAATCCAATTATTCATGCTATACATGTGCCTTTGACTGATATACCATTTATTTTCCATCACCCCTCAGATTTTTAACACTAATTTAATTTATCGATTTGTAAATTTTAAGGAGTTTTTTCCACTATTGAAGTTCTACTAGAGAAATCAATAGGAGTCAAATGTGCCTGCGTTCTTGAAAAAAAAAATTATGATCAATATGGATGTTTCATAATCTAGCATCACTATTATTATTATTATTATTATTATTATTATTATTATTATTATTATTATTATTATTATTATTTATTATTTATTATTATTAATTATAGCATCAATAGTATCACTATTTTCTTAAGAGGGTGAATGTATTCTCTCTAATTTGCATAAATTGCATAATATTGCATTCAAGCATAGATCTCATAGAAATAAGCGAGCTAAAATCATATGTTGAAATCAATTCATAATGCCTCTGTCAAACTGGGTTCCTAATGAAGATGCAGTACCTCGATAGTATGAACGGTGGATGGAAGACTCATGATGCAAGACTGTATTGAGGGTGCTATATGTATCCATATTTTTAATATTCAGAATACTACATTACTTATTTGTTAAATATGCTTCATCTGTGGAGAAAATTGAAGAAAGGGGTATTTTATGTGTCCATATGTAGTGTCTACACACAGTGTACTCAGTATCAAGGTTATTTTAAAAGATTATAAAAAAATATTGTAGGGCCTATTTATTTTATGTTTTGTCATAGGATTGATAGCAATTTTAATGTTTTGTACTATTGTGTAATAAAAGTGATAATTTCCAACACTTTTTTATCTATTAAAAATATAGTTTTTCCATTAAAACTATGTCAAATAACATTTTATACAAACAAAAAAAGTAAATAAACACCTGCCTTATTTTTGCAACTTACTAAATAAAAAATTCTGTCTTTAAGAAAATATAATAGTTTCAATATAACTTGTAACTAACATTAATGGTTTAACATTATATTTAAGATTTATTTGATGAATTGATATGCATCTAGAGGTTTGAAGTTATTTATTGTTTTAATGTAGATCAGGGCCACACGAAGGAGGGAGGAAGAGTGGTGTTTTGGGGGATCAGCCACCCCCTTAACCTCGTGACGGAAATTATATTTGGTATTCTTCAGTACCTAAGCCAGTAACAAATTAAAGTCTTATAAGATTCATAACACCTAATACTCCAATTAATATATATTTTTTAAATAAGTTATTCAAGAAGGATTCATTGTTCAAAACAATATTGTAATGTTCATCGGGGGGCATTAACCATGAGCCACTGAAAGTATAAATAAACAACCACCCACCTCCCTTCGCACGAAATAAATCTGAGTAACCCGTTTTGGTGGCTGCATGCATTAAGGCGCTACTCTCACAGTATACTAAATTGCCGAGGATGGGGAGATCGAGGTTCAAATCTCGGTCAGGTGGTTTTTTTCAAAATGGTTTGCCACTCGCCCTCCATTCAAATGCAGGTACACTTCCTAATCCCTAAAACCATTAGCTTAATTAGTACACAAGTGTATAACTCAAAATGGGTAGTAGGACGCTGTGCTAAAAAAAAAAATCTGAGTACTGCCTTGTAAGGCACAATTGTATGGCTTATAGTAGGGATACACTGATACATGAAAATAGGTTTCAGACTCGTGGATTCGACAAATAGGTGATGCACAGAACGGTAGTGCAGTGTGTGTGGCCTACCTAAGGTTATTTTAACATTATATATCTCTCTACTTAATTTGTTTTCAAATCAAAATCAAAAGAGTTTATTTAGGAGAGGGGATGATAGCTAGATTCACATATAGCTTATGAAACCCCTTTCAAAATTATTTTAGTACTTTTAATAACCACATGCTAAAGGTTTCCCCACCCCCCACCCCCTCTTGTGTCTCATTGCTCAGTTTTACTTAAGAACTGGATTAGTTATCTCAATAATTAAATGATTCCATCTTCACTATCAACTGTATAATGTGTGCATGTTTTAAAGATGATTTTAATGTTATCCTGTACTATGGTTTATAACTAATATTTAATTTAAACAGTATTTATTAACTTGTTAATATGGTGTGTTGCAATAAAATTTGTGAGTGCTAGGATGAGAAGCTCGAACATCTGTTAAACACAGTTTACACTAGATTTACCACATGAAAGATTCTAAGTGTAAAGTATTAGTGTGATTATTCATGATAATTTCACTATTTGCGATGCAAATTCCAAACTATATTGTTTCACTTTAAAGATCAATGATAGAATAACAATTATATTCCTTCTTTATATTTGCAGGGTATCTACCAATATTGGAAATACTGGAATATACTGGAATTTTGAATCAGATACTGGAAAAATATTCAACCTTTTTACATTGAGTGAAATGTTGGATTAAGCATTTTGAGACCACTAATATTATTTGGACTACTGATATTTTTATTTTGACCCCCCCCTAAAATACTCTCCCACTGGTCTCTTGTTTGCCACACAATTAGTTGACCTTGTAGATGACCTTGCAGTGGGAATGTTTGCTTCACTTGGTGACCTTTTTATTCTCAGTCTCTACACTAAGCCCTTCCTTTACCCTCCCCCTAACATACTAGAGAAAGAAACAAATAAATGTTTTGA
>CABFWB010008219.1:0-19275 GCA_902151455.1 Timema bartmani
TTCCGTTCAGAAATCTTACGAGTTTATAGAAAGAGAGAGAAAGTCTGTGCGGTGTGCCGTACCATTTATTTTAAATAAATTTAGTATAGTTGTAAATGTATAATTTTTAAAAAATTAGACAAAAGGAAATATTGAGGGACTTTATTTGCTATGAAATTATCTCTCAAAATTGAATAAAACTAATCAAATTAGGAACTATCGAGAAAAAGATTAAAAAAAACTCCGAGTAATCAAGTTCGAGTTTTGTAAAAATCTTCGAGTCGAGTTCGAGCAGCTAATAAAACTCTACTTGAACTCTAATTTTTTATAACTCTCACACCCCTAGTTTATTTATATAATAAATTGTGAATTCAGAACAAAGATTTACACGTAGTAATTATTTATTTGGTCGTGTTTATAATTAAATATAATTTAAATCTATAATTTTAAGTATTTTTCCCACAGTTGATGTTTACTTTACAAATATTGCTCTAGAAAGTTCCATATATTATATCCCGGCATATATGGCAGCCAGATGTATTCATACGTCAAGTAGTGTGTCACTTTTGATATATTTGATCTAAAGGTGGGATGCTCGAACTATCAATTCCTTGAAACTGATCGTATTTGAGAGATTCGAGATTCGTAAATATCTTTAAAAAGCATCTCGTATACAATTTATGAAGGCAGTATCTTTAAATAACAATTTTAAGCAGTTGGTAACAGGAAATATATAGATATGTTTAGTTGGAAGAGTAACAAATTAATAAAAAAGGACGAATTAGCTTGATATAATTAATTTACATAAATTATGGTGGGAGTGTAGAGAACGCAAGAAAATGAAAGTGTTTTTCAGTTTTTATATCAAAACTTTTTTTTCTCAAAATAAATCAAATATTTCTCCAGTAGAAATATATAGTTTAATTATTATAACATGTTGACCTCAACAGTTGTTGCCCTGGAATTTAATGACTTTTTCTCTTCATTTAAAAAGTTCCTTATCTCATACTGAAACAATGTTTGATTTATTTTGGCCAAAAGAAATTTTGCTACAAAAATAGCAAAAACACAGAACTTTTATCGCGTCCCCTACAGCCCCACTTTAAATGACTTAGTCTACATGACAAACAAAATATAATTTGTTAATGGAACTAACTCTTATAGCCTACAAGATTTTTTACACCAAATTTTAAATATTTTCACTTGAACTAAAACTGATTTTTTTTTAAATATTCGTGGATTCCAATTTGGATTTGATATTCGAAGCCATCTTTAATTTTATTAAAACTTATACAAATAATACTAATAATTAGTAAAATGTTATCATTGCTGACCATAAAAATATGTTAGTTTTTTCTAAATGTTGCTCCAAATAAATAAAATCAAGATAAAGGTGATTGCTGTTAGAGAAAAGGTTAAACTTGTCACAACACAATATTAAGTACTAATAATTATGATGCAACTGATAACTCCTGAATTTTATTACAGCACACTCATGATTTGATATACAATCTAAATTTGCTAAAACTAGTAAGATCTTTTAAAAGAAATAATATACATTGTTGAAACATTCCATCAAAGTTAATGTTCTTATATTCAGTTTGTGTTTTCTTACGCGGATATGGGCAAATCGTCATTTCTAGAAGTACCATTCCAACTTACATCAAATGAACAATAGCAAATGTTTTAATACTCCGTCACTCAAGCCAGAAATAATGTTTGGTCAAGTTATAAGGTTCCTATCGACTAGACCAGGGGTGTACAACGGGCCAAACAATGGCCTGCCAAGATATTTTGAATTAAACCTAATATCTTTCCTGTGTAAACATTGACCCGTTTCAAGAACTTTTAGGGCTCTGTCATTTATTGACCACAACAACTGGAAGGGCTATTATTGAGACAGTAAAAAACTGAATAGAAAATTCTGGTGTTCTGTGGAGGTGAGCTAAACTTGAAAGTGTACTGATGTACTGATGGTGCTCCGGCGATGCTAGGGAAGTGACATGGATATATTTCTTTCCTTGAACAGTATTTAGAGTGGAGGCTATTTCCATACCACTGTATCATTCACAAAGAGGCTTTGTTTGCTAGAGACATGCACTTTAATCACGTTATTGATCCTGTTTTGCGTTGCGTCAATATGATTCGAACACGGGCACTCAACCAGAGAGTTTAAGAGCATGTATCACATACCAATCAACTCTGTGATACATTCAGATAGAGATCATAAATTTACACTAACACTATTGCACCTTGATTATTTCTGATTAAACATTAATGGAGATAAAAAGTTAATAAATTTCCTAATACAGAACATTGTTGAAATATTAAATGATATTAGGATAAAAACTGGATTGAAAAGGCCGTTTATTTTACCATTTTAGAATGTCTTCACAGCTAAGCATCGTGGACAAATCTTTATTCTGTCTTAATAGGGACATACTGTGGTTATTAACAATAAATTTTGTCACTTTGTCAGCCATCGTTACCACGGAAAATGTCCAGTGATCATTCACACACATTTCTGTCATATTGTAGTTCTTTTCTTTTCCATTTTACTCCCACACCTCTCACGCGTACGCACACACACATACACAAACGCAGATGCGAGCCGGGAACTGAGTTGGGCCTGTTATGATGAACGCTCTTAAGGAACTTCTTGAAGAGGAAATAAATGAGTATGGGAAACTTTTAGTTCACATCTCAGCGGAGAAATGCTTTCACGTTTCTTCACAATAAAAGACCAGGTACTTTCATGTTTGAAACCAAAAAGTGTAAAACGTGTAGAATATAATTTACTTAGAGATCCAGATTTCTGGATAGAACTAGCACAATATAGGAATATGGTGTACTGAGTGGGACTGGATAGAACTATCTCAAGATAGTGATAGGTGGCCTACTTTTGTAAGTGCAGCAATTAATTTTCGAGATTCTAAGGAAATCAAGAAAGTAAGTGAGTAAATAATCATTCACAATCCTTGAGAATTATAACAGTATTTCCATCTCATCTTTGCATGCGATAGTAAAACATGCTTAAAGAAACCTTAAATAGAAGGATCCAATGACTGGTTTAGGGGAAACCTAGATCACTCTTTAGCGAAACTCACGGCATAAATTTACAAGTTCAAAATATGGTTACATAAAAGCACTAACACAGGAGGCGTCCTTAAAAATATGATGCATTTAGTGACATATTTAATGAATGTTGGAAGTTCAACATGTGTAACTCAAACCTTTGGCTGCCCCTACAAACCTAATGGGCCATCCATTCACGAATATAAAGGATCTTTGAAATATAGTCCCTGGAAAATAGAACTGGTGCGAATGGTGTTTGTACATGTACCACCAGTGGGGCCGCGGCTCAATAAAGCTCTCACTCAGTGGAAGTAGCTGTCTCTACTATTCTACTCTACCCTCAAATATCGATAGTGGATGCAGGATGAGCGCCACTTGTAATTTATCACTACCATGGGATACTTTATAATTATATTATTTACATTTAAAAATGACATATAGACATGGAAATCGAACACAGGGCATTTAGTGTGCCAATGCTCTTACCATTGAGCTATTTAGAAATCGTTCCGTGTGCAGGGTAATTCTTCACTCATATTTTAAGGCAGAATCTGTGATAAACGAGCGTAAAACGTCCGCTACATATGAGTGATCAATTAAGATCACGATCTATCAGATAACGCCACCATCTTTGACTCGGTAGGGATTTATGGTACCAATAGTACAATGACAAGAGAATTAATGAGCTTGTAAAGATGGAATAAATAGTCAAACTATTATATTAATTGTTAGTTATGGTTATAGCCGCATCTAAATAACGTATTCTTTTAATTGACAAATGAAACCTGGATAAGGGAATCGAACCCGAATATTGTCTTGGAACTCTTTATCGATACACACATTCAAACAAACAGCTATGGTGAGACTAGATGTTTCATAAGTCTGAACGGAGAGGGTTTTCTCGTTTTAGGACCAAGACGATGAAACTTATTTTAATGACATTTCACTCTCTAATTGTCAATCTCTATGAATATAAGAACAGTTGTCATTTGAATTAGCTTCATAGTCTAGACCCTTACAATTCGGTGCTCACAGAACTCCGAAAACATCCAAAATGGCAGTTTATAAAGTTGATATAAAGATAAAACCTAGACATAAGCTCTTAGAAACAGCTGACAACATCCGTAGCTTCCAGTGCGTCTTATTACTCGACAGACCTATCCGAACATTTTCACTCTTTGGATACGTATAAAAAGGTATAATTTAGAGGAATAGTACCCAAATGTGCACGTTGGGAAGGGTGAGAAACCACTGAAGAAAATTAGGCACCCTTAGAACACCCAGCCCGGATTCGAGCACTGACCTCTCCGTCAGTGACAATTCCATCCATTGCTAGAGACAAGTGTTATACAACAGACCAATGATGTAAACCACAGCACACAATAACTTGATATCAATCACATTCTGATGGCTCGGTGATACCTGCTCACATGTGTGGGAGATGGTGACAGCCTGGTGACTGTGATACAAGCTCACATGTGTGTGAGATGGTGACAGCCTGGTGACTGTGATACAGGCTCACATGTGTGTGAGATGGTGACAGCCTGGTGACTGTGATACAAGCTCACATGTGTGCGAGATGGTGACAGCCTGATGACTGTGATACAAGCTCACATGTGTGTGAGATGGTGACAGCCTGGTGACTGTGATACAAGCTCATATGTGTGGGAGATGGTGACAACCTGATGACTGTGATACAAGCTCACATGTGTGCGAGATGGTGACAGCCTAATGACTGTGATGCAAGCTCACATGTGTGTGAGATGGTGACAGCCTGATGACTGTGATACAAGCTCACATGTGAGCGAGATGGTGACAGCCTGATGACTGTGATACAAGCTCACATGTGTGTGAGATGGTGACAGCCTGGTGACTGTGATGCAAGCTCACATGTGAGAGAGATGGTGACAGCCTGATGACTGTGATACAAGCTCACATGTGTGCGAGATGGTGACAGCCTGATGACTGTGATACAAGCTCACATGTGTGGGAGGTGGTGACAGCCTGATGACTGTGATACAAGCTCACATGTGTGGGAGGTGGTGACAGCCTGATGACTGTGATACAAGCTCATATGTGTGGGAGATGGTGACAACCTGATGACTGTGATACAAGCTCATATGTGTGCGAGATGGTGACAGCCTGATGACTGTGATACAAGCTCACATGTGTGGGAGATGGTGACAGCCTGGTGACTGTGATACAAGCTCATATGTGTGGGAGATGGTGACCTAGATCCGGGTGGTGTACTCCCCTGAACGGGCATTTCAGATGTTCGTGACCTGAGGCAGTTTTGCTTGTACCAGGTTTAAAACACGAAATTTTCAAACCGTAGCACAGTCTGTGAAAGCAAGTTGTTCCTCTTCTCTAGCTCTGTATTTATGATTGGGACGAAGCCCTGACTCGTGAGGGAGCACCTCTCACAAACAACACTCTCTGGCAACTACCTCAACCCTAGAGTAATACTTCACTTTTGTAATCGTGAACATTATTTGACCTTGACATTAGGATTAATCTTAACGTTATGTGTGCCCGGACCTAAAATGGAGCCTAACGATTCATTTGGGGCAGTGTGATGGGTTTTGTTCGAACTTGATATTTGGGGTCGTCCACTCTTGATTGATTTGAAAGAATTCGAAACTTTTTTAAAATAACTCTAATCATTTTATTTAAAATGAATGCATGGGGATGGTTTAACATGAAAATAAAATACTACACTTGTTTTTAGGGAGAAATCTATCTATCTATTTTTTATTTACTTTTATCGGGGGTGTATTTTACATTATAGATAAAAATATTAAAAACCATTTGAAGGTAGTTTAGTTGTGGCTTATATTTAAAATTTTAAAATATAAAGAATGTTTATAGCAATTAGTTTCAAAATCTATCACTGAAGAGTGTTTCATACGATTTTCAAAAATGGCTTTTTTTTTTAGGAAAACATAATAAGGAATATTGATAGCTGGACTTTTGAAAATTTGGTCATTAAATATAATAGACTGAGGAAAAAATGCATATATATGGATGTGTCGTACCATTTATTTTGATATCAATAGCTGTGATGTGAGTTTACTGAATTCTCAAAATAACATTTACTATAACGTAAAAAATTACCAGTGCAAACTTTCATCCAACAAGTACCGGAATAATGCAAGTTAGCGCTTGAGAACTTTAACTTTTAACTTTAAAATGTATATTTACGAGGCAGATCCAATGAAAGTGTCAGTTCGACTGCCTGTATGGGCCACTATTAAAATTCCCTCCATTATGTGCCTAGACAGAAGCATCTGCCAAACACGTTACAACTTCAGAGGTCATGATAAAATTTTATTTTGTTGTTGGTGAACTACTGTGCTTTATCAAATCAACAGTTTAAAGTCTCTAAACAAGTATTGCAATAAGCCTCTCACCAATTCTTTATATTTACAAAAAGATCTTAGCACATATCTTATCAGTAAAGTCCTAAAACTTCAATGAATATGTGAATTTGTTAAAGCAACAATGTAAATAATTATTTTGGAACTTCCCAAACAATATGTGTTTTGACAATATGACATGTTAATTTAAGAAATCAGAGTAGGTATCCTATACAAATTTCTCTTTCTATAAATAATTTGAAACAAATGGAAACTTACTTCATTAGATTACTTAAAGTTGTAATTTCACATAGATAAAAATAATATAAACTGAAAAATTAAAAATGGCTAGCTAATCTTCACCTTAACTATCGCTTAACATTAAAATTAATTAAACCTAAAAAAGACAATCTGAGTATGCTTTTCCTATGACTTTTTTTATATTTTATAATTCAAAATGGAATGATGTTTACTTTATGAATTGTTTTGTTAGAAATTAAAATATATTATTTGCAGGAAGCAAAATGATAGTCATAGTTGATGTCCTTGTGCTTTATCGTGGATGTAATTAATTAATTGTATCTGTACTGCATAAATATGCTATCGGATTGTATAGTCAGCCGGCCTTATCTCAAACATTAGCTGACAGTTAATAATATTATATTATTTGTACTCTAATGTGGCTTAGTCACATGTCAAGTGTTGTTTTGCCGTTGTATTTCTAGAGACATGCATATTTTTTACAGCTGACCCTTAGTCAAGGTTGAACATGTACAGGATGTTCAGAAACTCATAACCCAAACTACACATATAGCTTGTTTGAATCAAAAGTAATACAAAATCACTATACACTTACATCCGAAAAACTATGGTAATACCATTAATTTGGGTTCAAAGTTTCGGCGTACAGTACCGGGAGAGCAAAGCTGTTCAAACATGCGTGTACAACATGTTGCATAGAAGTTAGGCGTGAAGCACTACACACCTAAACATCTTGGAGCACGGCAGCAGAATATACCACAATTAATAGTAAACAACAAACCAGTCTATTTAGAAATGCGAATACGTTCTGAGGTTAGTCATTAACGGTCCTATACACAGATAGTGCTTGCCATTATTACATGTACAGTGCCACGCGCCTAGCTCCTATGCAACTTTTTGTACATGCATGCTTGAACAGCTTTTCTCTCCCGGTGTTGTACGCCGATACTTTGAACATAATTTGATGATATTAGCATAGTTTTTCGGATGTAAGTGTATAGGGATTTGGTATTACTTTAGTTCAAAAAAGCTATGCATGCCGTTTGGGCTATGAATTTCTGAATAACCTGTATATTCTAAAAGTTTATATATTCGGTTATTAAACTCTAGCATTCAATGTAGTTTTCTTTGTCCAAAATTTTCACACCTACGTTTTTTCGCTATCTAGGAACCAGAGAAGTGAATAGTTGCCATTTATAATGTATGTTTTCATAATTTGTGAAAATTTTCCTCATCCTGTACATGTCTTAAGAGTTTTGATTAATTTTATCACACATTTAATATTTGTTGGGTGAACGATTTTTCCTCTCTTGATTTACAAACTTTTATTCTAAGATAACAATTTTTAGGGGATCTTCTTAAACATGTTAGTTATGATAAAAACAACATTACGGTAATACGTTCGTTGTTGTTTTACTAATAAACCACTACCCCTTCAAACACTATTGTCTCTAAACAAATAAATACAATGATTAAAATAGTTAAAACTCGCTTGAATACTCGTGGTTACCGATTAGTTTATGTAGTGTATTAATAGTTTTGTACCATCATGTGCTTCAAATGGCACGCTAGATTTATTTAACTAAACATGAACTATTTTATAAAATATCTGGAATTTTAAATGTTTTTCATACATTTATATATTTTATTTATTTGAAGTATTTAACATGAACTTTCTCAACAGACTGATTATATCAATACTCAAGAATTTCTATGAATGAGAGCGAAAGAACCTACCAATTTTGCCGGTAGAGTTATTTTCAAATATCTTCCAATGTTCTTTTACATGCCACAATTGAAAGGGGACCAACGACTTTACTGCTTCCCCGAAGGAAGTCATGCTACGTATTTTTTTTTTCCGCTCAAGAAAAGTCCGTGGAACCCTTTGGATTTGAGCCCACGAACATTGGATCCTAGAGCGACCACTTTACCCCAAGACCACCGAGGTAAACTTTTTCTATAAAGGGATGTCCTATTTGTACTAATTTATGTTAATTAATCCTTTTTGAGTTTTCCGTGGAGAGTGACAATTTTTCCATTTACTACATATATATATATATAACTTTTTTAAATACTATAAGCTACTAAAAAGAAACATTTTGGTAAGAGATTTGACCACCTCTGTGGTATAGGGGTCAGAGCTCCCAGCTACAGATACAGATATCACGGGTTTGATCCCCGGTGCTTCCAAAATCTATCTGTAAATCAGTGGGTCTTGACCGGGGTCGAACTCAGCCTCGTGAGGACAAATGAGGAGCTACATGGATGAAAAAAGTAGCAGCTCTAATATATAAAACTGAGATTGATTGCCAAAGGGTTCATTGTGCTGACCACATGACACCTATCCACAGAAATTGGCACTATCTTCACCAAAATGTAGCGGCCACTCGGTAGGTATAACTCGATTACGGGCTGACATTATGGAGTAATTAATATTTAAAGTACCAAATATTTTAGGTATTATTTGTGATACTTTATAAATGTCACATGAAACACCTTCCGTGCTTGATGCTTGCAGAATGTAATTTCTAGGCAATGCATTTTGTTAACTCAATTTTTTATTCTTTAGTATGTTAAATTAATAATTTTAATAGACACTTATTTAAAGTCCCTAAATTTTCTGTAATTTTAATTCAATTGCTTGACATTTACGTGTCTCCCTTGACATAAAAAGAGTCCCTAATTTATCCGGTTTTCCCTTCCTGTAGCCACCATATTTAAAGACAAGCCGTTTATTGAAATAATTCATCTGGAAAAATAGAAATCAAAAGTTATTTAAATACACCTTAAAGCTAAGTTATAGAATTAGCATTGTTTGCTCAGAAGGGCAAATAATATGCTTACATTTTCTATATACCAGTGGTTAGAGAAACGCTTATAAATAATGAATAGTTAAAAATAAACCTACCCTCTTCGATGGCCGCATGGTCTAACTATACAGGTGTTCCCGGGTTAAACGGATAAACTTTGGCAAGTTGTAGTTGATCAAAAAACTAACTCAAAATATCTCTGGGAGATTTGTTAGTTTTTGCTTTCTTTTCACGCCAACAGCAAAAATCTAAATAAAAACAAAGTTGTTAGGTATTAAATAAAATATTGTATTTATTTTGTTCAAATTGACGGCCTCCAGCGTGGAGACAAACATTGCACCTATCAATGACAGAACGAGCGGCTGACCGACATTGTGCGACTGTTGTTTCTTTGCACGCTTGTGTTTAACCCGGGAACACCCTGTATTTGCATATAATCCGAACGGGTAGTAAGATGCGGTGCTAAAATAAAAGCAACCTGTCGTTTGTAAATGCACAGTTCCCCGTGTGGGTGTCACAAATAATAACAATGGAAACAAACTGTTCAACTGAGTTATAGGGATTCATTGAAGATGTCACTTAAATTCAGAGAATAGTCATTCATTCATTGAAGATGTCACTGAAATTCAGAGGAAAGTCATTCATTCATTGAAGATGTCACTGAAATTCAGAGGAAAGTCATTCATTCATTTAAGATGTCACTGAAATTCAGAGAATAGTCCTTCATTCATTGAACATGTCACTGAAACTGAGAGAATAGTCCTTCATTCATTGAACATGTCACTGAAACTGAGAGAATAGTGCTTCATTCATTGAAGATGTCACTGAAATTCAGAGGAAAGTCATTCATTCATTGAACATGTCACTGAAATTCAGAGAAAAGTCATTCATTCATTGAAGATGTCACTGAAATTCAGAGAAAAGTCATTCATTCATTGAAGATGTCACTGAAATTCAGAGGAAAGTCATTCATTCATTGAACATGTCACTGAAATTCAGAGAAAAGTAAAGATGTCACTGAAATTCAGAGAATAGTCCTTCATTCATTGAACATGTCACTGAAACTGAGAGAATAGTCCTTCATTCATTGAACATGTCACTGAAACTGAGAGAATAGTGCTTCATTCATTGAAGATGTCACTGAAATTCAGAGGAAAGTCATTCATTCATTTAAGATGTCACTGAAATTCAGAGGAAAGTCATTCATTCATTTACTTTTCACAGCGTTCTATAACCCATCCGGGCTATAGGCCTTTAACTACGCTAATTGGGTAGTGGTGAGAAAGGTTAGTAATTATAGGAAATATACCTGCATTTGCGTGAAGAGAGATTGGGAAAATTCGAGAAAAAGACACCCTATGTCCACCCAACCGGGATTCTAGCTCCGATCTCCCTGTCCTCGATAGTCTTAATTTATTGTGGGCGTGACGCCTTAAACCTGGGATGAATTAAAACATACATATTGATATGTACAGTCTAATTTTCATAGGAATAACCTTATTTGACAGCTAGAGAAGCTACTAGATCTACTTTCGCGTCAAGTTATATATAGATTTATATGTACCCACATTAAGCACAGCGCTTGTTCATGAAACTGCTGGGCTCTTACGTCACAATATTCAGGGATTTCTTGACCTAGTTTCCCAAACAACTAAATAACTCCTCACGGATAGTGGCTGACATGTTAACATGCTATATGCAACGGTGGGCACGCAGGCTAGGGCGTAAACCTTGTCTCGTGTGGTTTGCCGGTGATGGGGATCCTGGGGTTTTAATCTCCATGTACTGGCAATGTGTTATCCTAAATAATTTCCCACTCTTTCGTCTCGAAAATACTGGTGCACTTCCTCTCAAGCCATAACTTTTTAACTGCTTCGATAACCGCATGGTCTAAAGTGTAACCCTCGCAATATACTAGACTGTCTATGACGGAGAGATCGGAGTTATAATCCAGGTCAAATGTAATGAGGTTTTTTCCTAGATGGTTTTTCACGCTCTCTCTCGATTCAAATATGGCTACATTTACTCTAAATTCAACCTTACTCATCCCAAACACATTAACGTAATTAGTGCATGTGACATGCATGTGATCCAAACGTATTGGCTTTAGTGATTTTGATTAAAATTTGTATGTGTTTACATTACATTGTTAGGATAATCCAGTCTCGTAGATTATGGTAGGCAGGACATGAAGTGCAAATAGAAGATTCTAGATCCTGGTTCAGGGAACTGACTGGCAAACCAAATGGGAAGAGACCATTGGAAATACCATGACGCAGGTATGAAAATAACATTAGAATGGACCTGAAAGAGATAGGATGTAATGAGGTGGACTGGATAGGACTAGCTCAAGATAGGGATAGGATGTAATGAGAAGGACTGGATAGGACTAGCTCAAGATAGGGATAGGATGTAATGAGAGGGACTGGATAGGACTAGCTCAAGATAGGGATAGTATGTAATGAGGTGGAATGGATAGGACTAGCTCAAGATAGGGATAGGGTGTAATGAGGTGGACTGGATAGGACTAGCTCAAGATAGGGATAGGATGTAATGAGAGGGACTGGATAGGACTAGCTCAAGATAGGGATAGGATGTAATGAGGTGGAATGGATAGGACTAGCTCAAGATAGGGATAGGAATGTAATGAGGTGGAATGGATAGGACTAGCTCAAGAAATGAATAGGGTGTAATGAGGTGGACTGGATATAGCTAAATAAGGTAGGGATAGGTGGTGTTCTTTTGTAAGTGCAGCAATGAACCTTTGAGGTTTTAATGCCATAGAGTGAGTAAGTACAATTTAACATTACTAACAGGGTGTCATAAAGGGTTCCTTACATAAGGGCCAATCTCCAATCCTGGTTTATTTCCACAACTTTTTGGAATACGAAAAAACTTATCATTACTAAGTTTTAGGACTATTAAAGATATAAAACTTCTACGTGAAATATATTTTTATAAAACCAAAATTTTCTGGGTTATAGGTGAATATATTTTAAAAGGGAGGTCTGAAAAATGGGGAGTTAAAAAGCCACATAACTTTTTTTTAGCACTGAGTTTTACAACCCATTCGAGCTACATGCTTATGTATTAATTGAGCTAATGGAAGGTTGAATTTAGAGTAAATGTACCCGCATTTGTGTGGAGAGATTTATTGATTGCAATAATTGTTTTGGGACTATTCTTACTTTTCTCCTTTCTTGTTTTATAAATAGCCCTCGTATTTTCCCACGTGGGGGCATGTAAGGTACCTCCCAGTTTACGAGCTATAAACAAATGGCTCGATTTAAGGTTAATTGTGGAATAAAGTCTATGTGGGATGCCATACTCTTTATTTAAAACACATCCCATGCCCTACTCTGATGTTAAAAATATGTAGCTCGCAAATTTTATTCTTTCAAATATAAATTGTTTTCCCACATTGTTTGGACTGTAAAATGTACAACCCAACCCGGTGCTCTTTACGTATGGTCTAAGGGGATTGAGACTCGGCCGTTCTCTTGGTCCAGTGGTCAGTGCTACTCGATACTAATATAGATGTCAAGGGTTCCATTCCCGGTGGTATTATATATATTCTTGTCTGAGGAGAATTGTACATATGGTCACCATGGTCCGGTTATTTAGGTTTAAGTTAGGTTTAAAACGTCTACTGGCAGCATATCATCATCATCATCATTATCATCTTATAGAGTCGAGGTAACCACACCTATATGGTGTTCTAACCTCAGAATACGGCTACATATCCCCATTGCCATTAGAGGGAATATCCAGCCGACAAACCCTGGGGGGATACGCTAAACATAGAAAATAAAACCAGGAGACTGTAGAACGTTACATAGTGGAGAAATTCATGGTTTGTACAGTACCTATCCTCAAACACACAAGGTGCGCAGCCTGAGGTGTGGGGGTCATGTGTGGGTGATGACACAACATTTTAGTTGGGAAACCTGCGAAACAAGAACCCTTGGTAGGCCGAGACGTCTATGGGAGGAGAATGTGAACTTGGGTTTGAAGGGGTTTGTGTGTAAAGTTAGGGAGGAGTCTCAGGGTAGGGTTGAATGGAGAGAATACATTCTTTCAGCCCTGAACTTTTGAGCTCCTTAAGTCCAGTGAGCTAGTTAAATACTGGGAGTAAAGGGAGAAAATGTCCCACTAAATATGTTTAAATATAATTTAGTTAAAGTCTTTCTCATTTACCAAATTATATATGATTATGTTAAGTCTTTTCTTTCTACATAATTATATACAATTTCTGTATAGTACCTGATCTAGACAGTTTTTAAATTTAGTTAAATATATATACGCATCACGGGTATTAAATTTCGTTTATTTTCATTCAATAATAATTAAATAATATTTGTATGGTAAGTATTTATTTTGTTGTGCATGGTTATTTTTCAGGAGGATAGATTGTGCTGAATAGTATTTTGTTAAGTTTTTTTTTCTTTGTGAGAATCTAAAGACAACTTTCTTTCAGGCTAATTAGCTAGTTTTGAAAGTTGTCTATTTTTTCTAAAGTTTCAGTGGACAAGAATCACGTGGGAGCCACTGACAACTGGCGAGGCAACACAAATTGTTTTCTATTCTACCTGGAACAATTGCAGGAGCTGCACTCAGCATCAACATGGACACATATTGTTGCAGTTTATATTATCTTATATTCTTTTTTACTATAATATATTCTAGCTAAACTATTATTATTATCACTTAATTTCATACCCAGCCATTCGTAATGAATAGATAATTTTCAATACAGCTTATGTTGTGTGCAATCCAATTTTTGAGAGTACAAACATATTTTTGTGTCAACACTGATAACGTTTTAAGATTGTCTTGGTATTATTGGTATTTTTATAATATAGTTTATATAAAAAGTGACAGCTGCATAACTGGACGTATGGACACGTTAAGCCGTAGCTTTTTCTAGATTTTAGATGATTATGTCAACTCTTAAGAAAGTTTGTGGATGAATACCATTTGTTCAGAACTAATACAAATATTATACAGGATAGGAAGCTATGGTATTAAGTGCACGTGACCACAAAGAATCATTTTTATAAAAAAGGCAAAAATCTCTCTCACATTTAGGAAACTCCTTTGTCACTTCCCTCCCATAGAACCCCTTCCCCAAAGTTCCTAAAGGGGAACTACACTACATGTCAACTCAACTTTCCTTAAACGTATTTATTAACGTTTATATTATTTTTGTAAGAAATCAATTTGAGCTAAATGATTTGTTTATTGTTAGGTCTATATGACTTGTATTGGTATGTTATTTATGTAAACATTGGCGAGTTCAAAGAGATAGTTTAGTAAATGGGTGGACAGCCCAATCATCAGTGGTCTACTACAGGCTGGTTCATTAGTCTTCATCGATAAGCCAAGTTCCAACTTAAAACACTGTATCTTGAGAAATAATAAACAAGATCCCCTTACCCCGCCCCCTAGATGTTTGTCTGCAATTAAAGTTAATTAAATTAACAACAGTATCGACTGAACGTCCTTTAATGGGCTGCAGGTGAGGTACACACAAGCATTCTGGGTCTGTCAGCGACTAGGATACAATCAAAAACATGGAAACAGTAATAAAAAGTTCAGCTTTTACTGCCCTTAATGTTTATAGGCATTTCAATTAATCTTATACCTGCCGGTGGCCGCACAGTCAATGGCGTAGCTCTAGCAATAGACTGGATTGCCAACTATGGATATATTGGGGTTCAAATCCTGGTGGGTTGGACTGGGAGTGGTTTTTCCTGAATAGTGGTCATCACCCTCCATATAAATTCAACCTTCTTCATTCCCAACACATTAGTCTAATTAGCACATAGATTGAACATGGTGTTAAAAAAATATTCAGATATGCCGGACAGGTGATAAGTCTGTAGAAAAATATCCTCTCCGTAAGAGCAAGAAACGAGGAACTCCTCTTAGTCCCTTATCCATGCATTTATGGCTCAAGCAAAGATCCGCCTGAAGACGCTACTAGTATGCAATTTACCATACACAACTGCTCGACAAGCTGCTTTCTTTACTATCAAACGGGGCGATGACTTGAAAGTGAAGATCGATATGACGTCTTGTGTGTTCATTCTTGCAGCACGTGGTCTGACGAGCTATTGAAACACGTGTCAGCTGATGAAAACACACAGGCCTACTGATGACAGAGATGAAGATCTATTGAAACACGTGTCAGCTGATGAAAACACACAGACCTACTGATGACAGAGATGACGAGATATTGAAACACGTGTCAGCTGATGAAAACACACAGGCCTACTGATGACAGAGATGACGAGATATTGAAACACGTGTCAGCTGATGAAAACACACAGGCCTACATATTACAAGATACTTGCCTTTCGATGGGACTTGCTTACAAAATAGTGTGAATCTCATTTATATTCGAATATAATCATTCTAGTTTTGTTTCAAATAACTTTATTTTGATCTCTTTGATTGTTAGTTTTACAAATAATAAGCAATTATTTATATAGTTTAATTAATTATTCCAACTTATTTCTTAATTTTAATAAACTATGCGCTGCTGCAAAAGTCTAACAATGTATAAAAAGTGAAAATATTGTATTAAAACTAGTCCTGGGTATATATTTTGTAATTATTTAATTTACTCAGATAAATTTAAATGGGAATTAAAAATTAACATATTTAAAATTATCAAATTGGATTATATTTTGTCTATTAATTTAGCTCAGTAGGTAAATTGTCTGTCTACTTATGATCCCGGGTTTGATTTCTGGCACGGCCGATAAATTTTTAATGGGTGAAATGAGAGTTTATTCTTTCACAGTGAGGAATTAACGACCGGGGGCTGGATGCTGTATTTGTTCTAGATTTAAGTTGGTTTGTAAGTCGTATACTGATATAATGAGTATATTCAGAAAGTACACTTTAAATGATCAAATAAATTAAAACATTAAGATGATTATATTATAATTTTAAAAAAGTCCTCTTCGGTGGTCACATGGTCCAAGGCGTAACTTTCACATTAGACTAGACTGCCGACGACGGGTAGATCGCGTTTAGAATCCCAGTCTGGTGTATCTAGGGTGGTTTCTCCTAAATTGTTCCCCACTTTCCTTCCTCGCAAACGCGGATACACTTATTCTAAATTTAACCTTCCATATCCCCAACATATTAGCGTAATTAGCACATTAGCAGTAATATCAAACGGGTAGTAGGATATGGCGACAAAATAATAATAATAATAATAATAATAATAATAATAATAATAATAATAATTATTATTATTATTATTATTATTATACAATATAAACACTAGTTTAAAAATACGTTCATAAATTCAATACATTTTTTCCTCCTTAAGGAATAGTTAAATTGATTTGCATCCCCAGTTGGAATGAATATCATTGAAGTGAATTAATCCTGCATCTCTCACAAAGAACATCTGATTGTGACTTCACTAGGCATAAGGTCGAGGGCTGTGGAGCGGTCACGTGTTCTCCCCCCAACAATTGACGATCAGCATGCGTGCGACTGACGTCACGTGACGACGTGGGAGCGGTAGTACCTTGCCCCGACGGACGATCGATATGTGAAATCTATATCAATGGCCTCTAAACCCGCCGTTTAAACACGAATAAAAGGAAAATAAACAGAGATAAAAAGAAAAACTTTGTAATAAGCTTTTCCCTCCAGGAATGTTTTGTTAGAACTTTGATGGCAAATTCAAAGAGTTTGGTTTGATTTGATTTTTAAATGCGTTTGTTTTAGACTTCAATGGTTGTGGTTCTAAAAGTTGCGTCAAAGATATATATTTCTGGATATAGACGCATTACTTCATACATAAAACGTTAGTTAATGTCTGCGTTTTTATAGATTTTATGTCATAAAACATTTTGTTGAACCAAATAATTTATCAATCGTTTCAGTAGATATATCTAGTATAGTTTTATATAATAATCTCAACAGGTTTTGAATATTTGTCATATTCATTGTTTAATTTGACCAGAATTTTTTTTAAAACATATAAAATAGGGTTTTGATTTGACAACGAAATATCCACAAAATATATCCAAAAACTGTTTAAATTAATATATGTAGAAAATGAATGTATTAAAACGATATTTTATTTATTATGATTCAGCCAAAAGATGCTTTTTGGCCGCAAAAACTTCCAAATTAAGCACCTTAACTTGTGTTTTATTCCATGCCAGCTTAACTATAATCACATCAAGTTAATCATTTGTTCTAAATACGTCTTAAGAATTTTAAAAACAATATAATTATTTAGTTTCTTGTAACAAAGTCTAAATCTCATCTCTTCGTCACTTACCTACCCCAATTTCCTTACAAATTGACATATATGAGAGCTAGAAAACTTAAGCCTACTAGATATACTTTCACGTATTCATACGTCAAGTCATGTAATCTGCAGCTGTCATTTTTGATAGTTATTATCAATAATTTTAAATAACACAAATAAGCTAATATAGTAAAATATTAATGTTGACCACAAACAAATATGTTTGTATTTCATAAAAGGTGGTATAGTTGTTCATTCTTAAGAAAATCAAGGCATACAAACCCTTTTGTACTTTGGTGTTACCAAACATCCTAAATATTAATAGAACTGTTCGCTCAGGTAGGGTCACGACGGGGACCTTAGAACTACTCCCTTTTACAACAAGCACTTTCGTAAAATTGAGAAAAAATATTTGCTTAGTTTTTGAAACGCTTGATATGTTCCAGAAGGTTGAAGATACATTTGATTTTAATACACTGGAATTTGTTTTATAAGATTTCTTATATAATTAAGTTGATTGAACTAGCTGTTTAAGCAAATGCTGGTGCAATTACTGTTAAATAATTTCATACATCATAATTTATCATATTATTTTATTAACATATCTTGTGTTGTGTATGAACCAGTAGACCTCTCTCCATATTCTAATAGTTACTACAGTCTTACTAGTAGTTCTGTGGAGAGTAGACCTCACTCCCTCCATGTTCTAATAGTTACTACAGTCTTACTAGTAGTTCTGTGAACAGTAGACCTCTCTCTCTCCATGTTATTATAGTTACTATAGTCTTAAAATTTTTGTTTGTATTTGAAGTTGAAATGATTATTTTATAGTTTCTCCTTGAATTGGAAGTTGATATTTTCCCATGGTGATCATATCAAACAGTAAAAGAAAACACTATATTATACAATAATATACTATATTTATAGATAATAACCATTGATCACGCTTTTTAAGATGTCAGTCTTGCAGTATATGCCATTCTTTACAAAACTATACCCTTGATACTCGATCGATTTTAAAGAATTACAAATTCTAATCACTTGAGGTGGGTTTTAAACGGAAGACCTTTGAGCGGCTACCATATTGAAACGGGTAGCCAGATATTATAATCGGGCCCATACCTTGTTCGGCCTACGTTCAAAGAATGTTCATGCTAAAATTAGTTAGAATTGGTCGGAGCATATGACAGTTGTCATGGAACAAAGATCTGGACAGACAGATGAAATGGCAAATGGTCAATTTATAGCTTATAAATGCTACGTTTCGTCAATATATCTACATACATTATTCGTAGATTACTTTATAGTTTTTAAGCCAGTAGTGTAAAACTAGTTCTGTAGGGTTAACAAAAATATGAATGCTGACATAAAAGGCCCCATATTTTCACTTCAAGTTCCCATACGATCTTCCAGTGTAAACAGGCTCGACACTTGAACGTTACTCTCTCTCCTGTTCCATGTTCGTTCCAGTGTAAACAGGCTTGACACTTGAACGTTACTCTCTCTCCTG
>CABFWB010008220.1:0-19269 GCA_902151455.1 Timema bartmani
TAAGTTCTACCCGACTCGAGGAGCGCAACAAATCTCCCGTAAGGCTACGTATCTGTTATATCCTTGTCTGTGCCCTAGGTACAGACAGACAGACAGACGGCATTGTGAAAACAGGTTTGTTTTTTTTGTTTCAGGGGAAATGTCAACGTCAACATTTATCAAGATCTTGAGTTCGAATCTTTTGAGGATTACAATACTTTCTCTACAAGGTGTCGAAAGAAAGTAAAAAAAATATTAATGAAATTTCCCGTATCTATAATGACGACTGAGTTTTCAACCTTACCGGGATCCAAACTAAAACCACTTAGATAGGCTTGGTCAAAGTCTCTTTTTGATACGAATTTAAAAAATGTCCTACGCACTTATTCGCATCGATGGGCATGTGGTATAAATGTCAAGTACATTTAATCTGGTTTGATCATGACAGGGAGGTGCGGGTTCAAATCCCGATCGGGTGCACTGAGGGTTATTTTTACTTAGTAGTTTCCAAATCTGACTACGGAATTCTACCGTCATTCATCCTTACCACATTAATTTAATTGATATGTATGCGTTTTAACCGAACGGGTAATGAGATCACACGGATAAAACGTATTTGAGAGTAATCTGGAGTCTTCTATTTTTCATCCACGTCCAGCCACCCGTCTGAGCTATCCGCATTTAATTACACTAATGGGTTAAGGAGGATAAAGGCATAATTTGGTGGAAATGTAGTCGAACTTATGTGAAGGGAGAATGGTAAGCTATTGAGAAAATATCTTCTTAATAATGCCCAGTCGGGATTCGACTGAAAATAAGCTTAAAATAATTCCTCCGGAATAATACGGGCTTCTTAAAAACTAATTCCGTACTCTTAGGTAAAATAATTAAGATGTTAGCAAGTCCTCGACCGTACTAGTTAAAACTCAAATTAAAATAATTGTTTATACACAGGAAAGTGTTAAAAAATTCACAACAAAAACAACTGAAACATCATAAAAATAATCTAAGTTGAAAACCAAATTTTTTTTTTAACTCAGCAAACTCACATTTCCAGATAGAGCTCTGCGAGACGGATTGCGAGTCAAGACTGCCGCCGGAAGTTATGTTGCCATTTCCGGCCAATACGGTTGCTGTAAGGAATTGCAACAAATGTGGAGGGGTTACATATTCATGAAGTAGCGACATGATTTACACCGACAAAATGCAAAATGAATATTAATCATTGGTAATTAAGATCTTCAACACAATGGCAGAAAGTTGCGTTCCACCCCCTCCTCCCCCGTGATAATTATACGTATCTTCTTCGTGGGAGGACGTTTCGCTACCAAATTATGGCAGAAGAAAAATTTTTAAAAGTAGTCAACGGATAATATACACATTTTAAAGAGGAAAAATGGTGGTTGATTGAATAAAATTGTATTAGTTAATTGCAATATAGCCTTATTATTCACTTTAAAATTGCTATAACCAGGAATATGGTGTTATGACATCCTATTATTGTATAAACTTTATTTTGATGCTAAAAAGGATAGATACATTTTTGTTTAGCTGTCATGATAACAAAAAATATTTATGTAAATTTTGAATATAATGGTATATTTAAAAGCCTTTTTTAAAAATATGATTGATAATTTCTAGTAAAAAAGTTTCATATTATGGTGGTATGAATTTATTGAGATATAATTGTTATTTATAGCCCCGTGATCGAGCGCCAATTATTACGATATGGTTGCGCGTTGGGCGCCAATTGAAACGTTACGGTTTAATTGAGATATAATTGTCCCGCGATTGGGAGCCAATTACAACGTTTTTGAGTTGATTGTGAGATAATTGCTATTTATAGCCCCGTGATCGAACGCCAATTATGATGATACGGAATTATTATTATGCCCCACGTTTGCTTGGGGAGCCGGTTAAAGTTATACCGTTTAATCAGCTGATAATTTCCCCGTGATCGAGCACTAATTAAAGCGGTACAGAATTTTTGTGAGATAATTTAATTAAATAAATAAAACCTTTAATATTGCACACGATTTATTTATATCATGGCACTGGTTTATTACAACGTTCTGTAGATTTATATTACTGACTCTGTGTGTATACATTTAAGTTAGTATCACTGTCGTGATATTACACGTTCTCTAGGTTTATGTTGCCAGTACTATGTGTGTTCATACAGCACAAACAGCTTATATATGACCTACCCCTTGCCCCTTGGACCTCTCGTGACCAGTGTCAAAACCAACCAATCAAAAGCGTCCTGGCAAGAGGTGTCATGAAGGCTAGCTTCCTATTGGGTATAGGGAGTTAACATCACTTGCTTGTTTGGTAACTACTACGGAGTTAAATTTTGAAATAAAAAATAAGTTTTAACAGTGCAATCCTTCAACATTATTTCTGAAAAGCGCGTGATTCTCCATGGATGAAGTCTTAAAAGGATAATTTACATTCAATTTATTGAAGAAAAATACCTTCATCCATGACTTTTTAAATATATGAGAGGGGTCCAAATAAGTATCATTACAATATTTATAATACAATAACTATCAATAAAAGTAATTGTACAGCCATTGATGAGAACCGAAGGCTTTCCGATACAAATTAAATTTGTTGAATTTATAAAAAATATAAACGAAGACTGTGTACCTAAATAAATAGTAATTTTATATTATCATATCGTTTTTAAACAAATAATTATAATTTTTTATGTGTTATCTATCCCAGAACTTAAGGCAACTTTAGTCACTGTAGGGTGTTTTTTAAATAAACCATAATTATATATTTATAATATATTTTAACTTTTAAGGGCTTTCTTTGACATTCTAAAAGGCATATTTGTACGCATTATTAACTTCATTTTAGGAAATTGAGAGCCGAGCAAAGAAGTGAAGAAAAGTAATTAAATATACCGTGAAATTGTAAAACAAAATTATATTTCCTTACTCATTACATACGTTCTGGAGAATTGACATCTGTGCGTAGGTACAAAGACAAATAAAACAAGATGTTCATCGCTAGATCATAGATATTAATGCCCTAAAAAGTAAAACTGTGCTCTGAAAATATAATTATGGCTTTGAAAATATATCTTACATTGGCTATTGCTGCCAGAAAAATCTTGAATAAATTGGTTGAATAGAAAATAAATTGTTTAAAGATTAGTATTTACTGAGACATTGCTAAAAATGTACTCATTAGTTATTATTATTATTATTATTATTATTATTATTACTATTATTATGTAAAATATAAAATATTAAATTTTGTTAATATTTAACTATATTTTTTAGATAATTCTTCAAACTATGCAAGACATGAAATAAATATGGTTTAAATAATAAGCGTTATACCCTCGAATTAAACATGTCATAAATAAATAATATGTTAATTATAAGCAAAATTGTTGTAATCAAAGCAACATCCTAGCCCATGGGTAACGAAATTATGGCACGCGTGCCCTAAGCGGCCCAACAAACTACGCGCTATTATAAAGACGTAGAGATAGTAGCATATTTGATTATAATTAGTCTACTAGTAAATAGCTCTGCGTGTGAATGGGCAACCCAGAAGTGTTGCCTAAATATATGTTTTTAACAATCCTTTCAATTATTTGGCTGTGGATAGCCTGGGTAGGTATATTTTATCTTCATAGGGAGATTTGTTTTTATAAAATACAAATATATTTGTTGCTGTTAAAATGGGTAGCATTTTACTATGTTATTAGTGGTATTAATTATATATATTGGATAATATCTATCAAAAGCGACAGTTGAATATCACGTGACTTGATGTAGGAGTACGCAAAAATAGATCTAGTAAATTTTATGTCTGGTAAAAATTTTCTAAGAAAATTGAACCCGTGCACGCAAATAAAATATATTTTGTTTTCTACCTCTCTAATATTTTTATAACAATAAAATAATTTAATAGTTACAGTAAAGAAGATGATAAATTTTAATAAATATTGATAATGAAATGCTCCACAATTTAATTTAGATGCACAAAATTGCCATAACCACGCGAAAACGTTGCTCAGAAAATTATCAAAAAACTGAACAATCGCTTTCAATAAAGGTTCGCCAGCCCTGTCCTCGCCCGATTGTCATGCCTTCAATTCCCGAGCACCTATAGCACCTATATCACCTATAGCACCTATAGCACCCATAGCATCTATAGCACCTATATCACCTATAGCACCTATAGCACCTATAGCACCTATAGCACCTATAGCACCTATATCACCCATAGCACCTATAGCACCTATAGCACCTATAGCACCTATTGGCTATACGAGATCTCGACAGTGCGTTTTCCTCCAGGTGAGCTCACTGACCTTGGTCTGATTCAATTTCTCATCTCTAGTTCCGTAACCCCCCGACAGGAGGGAACAGAACAACTCACAACGCGACGATTAAAATCACGGCGAGCAAACAAAAGAGTTTGGACTAATTACCGCCGACACACATCCAAGACGACTGTCAGTTGTTGTTTTTTTCTCTCACGAGAACCTCCTGGAGATGTTGTCTAGCCCATTGTTAGGGGGAGGAGGGGGTGCGATGAGAAAACCACCTCGCGGATGTGGTAATTAGGGACAATGTGTGCGTTCCATTCACTGACGGGGTAATACTCTTTAATGAATGGACGGCGTTACACCTCTGAACACCCGAGTCTCTCAGATGTTCCGAGAGACGACTTGAACAAGTGGGATAGTAGCTCTACCGATCCAAGTTCAAATCTCGCTAAGGTGTAATTATATTGTTTAATGTAAACTAGTTACGACGCGAATACAGGTACAGTTCCTCTAGTTCTACCTTCCTCCTTCCTAAGCCATTAGTGTAGAAATAAGAATAGCCCGAGCTGGTAGGAAGACGGAGTGCGAACAAAAATATCAACACACCACCAATTACAAGATAATAACACTTGAAAATTGATGTACTAATATTGTTTTAATGTAATCAATGAACGAGATCAGTAAATATTCATTAACAATTAATAAAAGATTTTGCATGAATAGATTAAAATTACTAAAAATTGTCACTAGTGTTAAGATACTTTTTAAAAAAATTCGAGATATAAAATGTTGAATAAAAAAATAACTTGAATAAACAAAAGTTTAATTTTCAATTCAATTTTCAAGTCATATTATTTTGTATTGCAACGCCCCTTACTTAAATTATTATTTTAGAATGTTTTATAAAATGTTACTCTACCAATTAATTTACTCTTGCCGGAAAGTGGGTAAAGGAGAGAGACGGAAAAGGAGGGTCAAGTGGGCGTCTCTTCTCCCCAGATCGCACTTAGTTTTCTTGAATTACTTGGACAAACAATAAATATGTTGTAAATGCATATGTTACAGGAAAAGTATATTCTGCAGTAAGAGTCGACTTTACCTAGGCCGAGTCGACTCTTACTGGTCTTTTTAGTAAAAGTTGATTAAAAACGAAAAGTGATGAATTTCGATCAATATTTACTAGTCAGAGTTGACCGTACCTAGGGAAAGTATACTCTTACTACCTTGAGTTAGTAAAAGTTGACTTTTTGCAAGGAAATGGTCTACTACCTAATAAAAAACAAATAAAAAAGCAAAACCTCTATGATACAAAGAGAGATATAAATATTTATTATTTATTACAGCAAGGTAAAGATTTGTGACACATTGAGTTGCAGAGCTAACCTAACCTAACCTAACCTAACCTAACCTAACCTAACCTAACCTAGCCTAACCTAACCTAACCTAACCTAACCTAACCTAACCTAACCTAAAAAACAACAGTAAACCAATAGAGCTGGGATATTCAAAACAAAGATGTGCGCGCGAAGTCGCATGTGGAGAGCAACATCGCGGAATCAACTTTTACTAAACCACAGCAGGCATAGTTAACTCTTCCCAGGAAAAGTTGATGTGTTTATTCTCTATCAACTTTTACTGATACTTTTAGTAATAGTCGACTTTACCTAGGCCGAGTCAACTCTCCCTAACAATCTACTTTTCCTGTGACACATACACTAAATTTTAAGACAAGACTTACCTATACACATTAAAAGTGTCCCTAAAAACTTCCAAGCGGGTAAAAGTACAGAAATAAATAAATTCATTTCTGAGTGCACCTCTGGATTTAGCTGTCACCAACCAAGGGAACAACAATAAAAAAGTAAATATGAAGAGACTCCGCTTGCAATTGATCGTAAAGAAACTTGCGCCAGCGGTCATACGGACAAAGTAGTCGGTCTTATCTATATCATCGGTAATGGAGAGGTTAGGGTTGGAAACCAAACCGAGAGTATTGAAATGGCTTTTCCTAAATGGTTTCATATGCTATCTCTATGCTAATATATCATCAGACGTTTTTTTTAAATATATCAGGTGTTATGGATCCCTTTAAGACACTACCCAATCAAATACAAAACACCTTACATTAAGATGGGGTGCTAGGGAGCGCGAATTTAGTGAGCGTATTTTGCAGTTTTTATAAAATAAACATTTTTTGGCCAAAATAAATCAAATTTTTCTTCTATAGAAACATAGAGTTTAGTTTTCTGCACGTGCTAATCTTAACAATTTTTGAATATCTGTCATGAGCATGGTGGCATTTGGTGACAAACTTTTTAAATGAAGAGAAAAAGTTGTCACTAAATTCCAGGACACACCTGACAGATATTAAAGAACTGTTGAAATTAGCATGTGCAGAAAACTAAACTATATGGTTCTATAGAAGAAAAATTGGATTTATTTTGGCCAAATAATGTTTATACTATAAAAACTGCAAAAATACTTCCCTAAACTCACGCTCACTAGCACCCCATCTTAAGGGGGCACGAGAAAAGGTAAAAGTTTTTGCAGTTCTTAGATAAACAAATTTTTTTGCCATAAGAAATCAACATTGCTTCAGAAGAAACGTAGAGTTTAATTTTCTTCGCGACCTCAATATTTATTGAATATCTGTCATTGGGTGTCCTTGAATTTAATGACAGCTTTTTTCTCCATTTAAAAAGTTTCTTGCCTAATGCCGCTGTGCTTATGGTAGATATTCAACAATTGTTGAGGTCACCAAATGAAGAAAATTAAACTCTATGTTTGTATTGTAACAATTTTTTTTATTTGGCCAAAAAAAAAAGTTTTGCTATGAAAACTGCAAAAACATTGGCCTTTTCTCGTGGTCCCTACATACAACCCAAACCTATGCCTATGTGGTGATCACATCATCTGAGGAATCAGGCTTTCAAATTACAGGATTGGTGGTGATAGATATAATTCGAAGAGCCCATTTACATTAACTAAAATGACTAGAAAACGGCTCAGCCAGTTTTGACAAACATTGCTCATTTTAATAGTTAGGGATCCAGAATATCGTAAAAAAAAATACTAGCTTTCAACAAAAACCTAATTTTCCTAGCAAATTTTCAGCTTTTCTGCTGTGTGCGCAGTAGCTCATTTGTACAATACTTCTTTCTTTACATCACCATGGAAACACTAATTTGTATATCGCACCTTGATTACAAGACTGTCGTAACTCAAAAAAATTTTTTTTTTGTTTTATATATCTTAAGTCGAGAAATTCCTATCTTTTTGTTGTGTAAAACTATCACATCTCTTGGTTTACTTTTGATGGGTTAAAAAGCAGATAATTTAGTCTTACATTTTTGAAAACTATAACAATGAATTAATGCAAGACTATCGGATTTAAGTTGTGATAGTCTTGCACTGATTTTAATGTACTACATTTAGTGGTTTACATGCAAGACTATTGCAACTCAAAATGTGACAGTCTTGCATTTTTTAACTTGGCTATTACTATGTGGTTTAGATACCGTCCGATACTTTTAAACTAGATTTTGTTTGTACTGCTCTCTATGAGATGATTTAAAAGTGTACGACTTGCAAGCAGTACTTTCAACACCAATTGGTACCCGCCTCGGTGGCGTAGTTGGCTAACGCGCTAGTCGTGTTGAGCTCGACCGCTGAGGACGGGGAGATCGAGGTTCGAATCTCGGTCGGGTGAACTGGGGGTGGTTTTTCCTAAATGGTTTTCCACTCTCCCTCCACGCAAATGCGGGTTCACTTCCTCTAAATTCAACCCTCCCCCATTCCTAATCCATTAGCGTAATTAGTACTTAAGCGTATAACCCGAACGGGTAGTAAGACGCGGTGCTAAATATTATATTATATAACACCAATTGGTAACGTATCTTCCTTTTATTATAAAAGCAAACTTGGGACCTACAATTTCACTATTTATAATATTGCGGACAAAACTGGAACTTGCTATGTTTGGCATGAAGCTATTGCTCAAAGAGGGTCGAATGAAATCGGAAGCTTCGTTTTTCATTATTTAAAAAAGTATGTTCAGGTAAAGAAAATGTTGTTTTTTATTCAGACAATTGCTGTGGTCAGAATAAGAACAAGTATGTATGTGCAATGTACTTGTATGCAATTAACGTCTTGAACCTCAATACAATTACTCATAAATACCTTATTACTGGACATACCCAAAATGAAGGCGACAGCATGCACTCTACAATTGAAAAAGAAAAGTTAAGAATGCTTAAAAGCAGCCCACTTTTTGTTCCTTCACAATGGGTTCCTATTATTGGATTATCAAAAAAGAATGGCAATCCGTATGTAGTCAACCAAGTGCAAACTAATGATGTTTTTGACTTAAAAAAGCTTAGTGTTGATATAGGTAAAAACTTCACATTGAACACCAACAGAGAAAAAGTCAATTGGAATAGTATTAAGGTTTTGAAGTTCGTAAAGAAGTACCCAGAAACAATTTTTTACAAGTCAGATTATAATGACAAAGACTTCAAGGAGATACTGGTAAGAGAGAAGAGCCGCGGGAAAATGAAGGTAATAAATGAAATAATTTTAGAGCCAGCATTTTCCACACCACCTCCAATATCAGCAAAGAAAAAGGCTGACCTTCTCTCTTTGTGTAAAGATCTAGCGATCCCTGCGGAGTTCCATAGGTTCTATTCGGAATTGCCAGCAACTGCGAATACTAAAACATTGACTAGGGAATGCAATAGTGAAGATAGTGAATGAAAATGCCTGCAATATGAAATGTTAATCCACTACGTTATTTTTAAGCAGAAATTTAAATCTTTAGGACATAGACACAAAATACAATAATAATTATTTTTTAAAAGTGAATTTAATTCAGAACTGAAAATTGAATTCCATTTTCCATAAAGTATTTTTTTTTTATGATTTTATGATACTTTTCACCATATTAAAATAAAATGTTCATAAAAATACGTTGTGTCATTATTTATATTTCATTGCATTTACTACTTACAATACTAATTTTTCGACACAAAAAAATGGTATTTAATCATGCAAGACTACCGTAACTCAAAATAAATTTAAATAAATAGCTAAATATTAAAAATGTAAATTTTTAAATAAACTAAATAAAAGACCACATTGAAATATGTTATTATGAATTAGAACAATCTGATTAATTAAAAATTAGTACCTAAAGTAAGGCTTTGAAAAAGTTCAAAATCTTTAACACTCATTTCCCTAAAATAACAATTTTTGAGTTACGACAGTCTTGTATTCAGGGTGCGATATGATTGTGTCGCTGGCAAATAAAATAATTATCATTGGTTAAAAATATTAGCCACTTAACTCTCACTTTGGTGGTCTGATGAAACAAATAGATGGAGAGCTGAGAGAGGGTTCGTTTTAAAATTCTCATCGTGGCGTAAAGGGGGAAAATATACGTTTAGTTTGAAATTAAAGTGATACACTTCAAACCGGGAGGTGCACGACACATTGCTGCATGCGGCATATGCCACGTGCCGCGTGGTGATTGAGCAGACTGGCTCACTGTTCCATGTTTGCCGGACAACAAGGGATTAATTGTCGCTGATTCCGTCAATTCATCTGACAAATCAGTACATCACGCGGGACTATCAACAATTTAACTTTGATTTTATTTGTACTGTTGAAAGATAGTATCCTAAAATTAATACACGTGGAAGGATTACTCCAATACAAATGTGACAGAGATGATGTTGGAGGATATAACAAGAATTTTGCTTGAATATTTTGATAATTAGAAGACAAAACATTTCAAGCACCAAGAGTTCATATATTTTGAGCCCAAAAACGTAGTTTCTTATTTCGCCTTCAGATAATTGCTAGTAGCAGCAGATTCTCGTCGTCAGAAGACCCCGTTACTACTGGAGTCTTCCATGTGCTATGTGCCATTCTATCTGAACTTTCGTGTTGCATGTCACATGATGTATGTTTAACCAAAATAGTTGCATGTCTCATGCACCACACGGTGGGAAAGCTGCCTTAGGCACCAAAGTACGAAATAGAAAGAGAGGGAAGAAAATTAGTTGCTCAAGCTGCGAGATATCTTGCCTACTTGATGACAGCACTTTCCCTCTTCCACTGACGAGTATAAAAACTCACTCTACTATTTATAGATAGACATATACTTCCACGGACTTTTTTAATGCATACATCCTGGCAGGAATATTCTTATTGGCCATTTTTGTGGATACACTAAATAGCCTGTGGTAAATGTTTTAAAAATAATATGTTTGAAAAAACTACTTTAGGAACAAAAATAATAATTTTATGACGGTATAAGACAAATTTTAGAATAATTTAAGAATTTATGGGTTTTGTTCCCATGTTTTATCTCTAAAACCCACCGAATTAAACCTAAATAGATTAACATGGTAAAATCTTTCTTGATTAGCCGTGACGTCACAGGTAGGCAACGACACTAACACCCCATCCGGGCTATTCACATTTGCGTGGAAAGAGAATAGGAAACAATTGAAGGGAAAGTCACCTCAATTATACCTTCCGGTATTCAATTCAAGGCCCAACCTCCCCGTAACAGGCAGAAACAATTCAAGACGAGATTGACGCCTTTTCCCGCTTGACCACCGGTGCGGGTACCATAATGTTCTTCAGAACTGCAAACACACGGTAAAAGCCAATCGCGCTCCCGTGTTTTTATTTTATTTTTTTCCTCTGTTGGTGAAGGGGAGTGGGGGGGCTGAAAGGGGGAGGTGAGAGCCTCGACCCAAAATACCGCGCGAAGTGTCGGCTGGCAGCGACAGCGCAGGAAGTACCGAAATAGTGGAGTGGGACAAGGGAGGTCCCTCCCCCGCGCTATGTCTCATGCAAGCTTCCGGTCTATTTCTGGAGGTCTAAGGTTCGACACTCCGGCGTCCATTGACAAGCGGGGCCCTTTCCAACGCACTGGGGTGGCCCCTCGAACCCTACTTTGGGGGAGTCACTACATTTCACGAAAGGTATCTTTGAAAGACTTTTACTTGATGAGTTGACAATCGCACCGGTGGGCACGGGGTTTAAGTCTACAGGCTCTCCAAAAAAAATTAAAAAAATATATATTGGGTCAAGGAGGTCGAAGTTCGAATCTTGGCTGGGTTCACTGGGGTATGATTTTTCAGAGGGGATATTTTTCATCCCCTTACATAATGATGACAAGTTGAATACTTTGACTGTTTCGGTGTTTTCTACCGTTCGCACTTGTACAATGTATCAGAGGAATATCAATCGTTTAAAATTATCAACACTATCAAGAGTACGATACTGTATTCTACGGAAATCCTTGTCTAGCCTACCTTAAATACTCGCGATAACAATCTGTCTCGGTAGACATGACTATGACACTTAGGCTGTCAGGTCAGAGTTCGAATCTGACGGAAAGCTACTTTCCGCTTATCCCGCTGGAAGAAGAGAATCGTCATGAAGACTGATCAATCTTTCGACGTTCAATTCCATACCGAACATTCACCAACGTTATTATACATTCTAATGCGGAAGAGAAAAATATGGTTTATTCGGGTACTAATGAGCTGGAAGCTTTAGATCGAAAATTGAGGAGATAGGTCTCGATTGAAGTGAAATTCTCAATCATCGGTGATCCTACCACTTTAAAGAGTTACATCAATTGCAAAAATTATATAGACTTTAGTCCGTCAGATAGATACGTTCGTATCTCTGCTAGGTTTCGAACATGTTATTCTCGTGGGGAAAATACACATCTCATATGTGATACGTGTCTAGTGTGGTCTCTCTAGTGGATCCTACCTCAACGGAGAATCGAGTCATATCTTGCACGAGTCCAGCATGATTGTCACTCAGGGCTATAAGATATTGGTAGCACCGAATAATATCTTTATCTTCCGGTAACGAAACGCGTCATAGAGTCTATATCGGTACGACTCGCAGACGAACGAGGAGATATATCATCACATTTAGAGACAAGACTATATCGCTATGTATGCACTAGAAACGAGTCGGTAATGGGACTAGTACCAGATAAAACAAGTCGACGCTCTCTTCCTTAAAACATTGAGAAAAGATCAGTGAAAGCTTTAACACCTGCCTATAAATTCTATTTACGACGCTTGGGCTACTCGTTGAGAAAATAATGGATGGCGCTGTCGATATACTAAACATCGGAGACCCTGACAGTTGATCGTTTTATTGAGAAGTTATGACTCATGACTAGGTCTGGGTCTCTTATGTCATTAAAAAAAAATCCTCCAGCTTTTATTTTATTTTGTATTGTCCAAACATAGAAGAGGTTCCATATAAATAAAAATAGAAATAAATACTATTTTACTTTCTTTTTTACACCCCCACTGCATTTCCACAATATATCGCTTTCCTCCCACCAGTGCAGTAGAGTTTCATATTTAGCCTCATCCTTGGGGCTCAAAACGTGAAATATGCACGCGAATATTCCACTAGAAATGTCAGAAAACACCATAGCGAAGTTTTTTTTTAGCACAGCGTTTTAATTCCTGCTCAGGTTATACACATATGTAATAGTTAAGATAATGAGCTTGGGATGAGAAAGGATGACTTTAGAGGAAGTTTACCCACATTTGCGCGGAGGAAGTGTGGAAAACAATTTTGGAAAAAACCTTCAGTTCACCCGACTGATTCGAACCCCGATCTCCCTGTAATCAGCAGTCTAGCTTATAACGAGAGTGAGGGCTTGGACCAAGGATGGGGAATCTGCGGCCTTTTCGCATATTCTGTCGATTATTTATAAACATCGTTCATAAGCTAGATACTCTCAAACTCAACACAAAGTGTTGTGTTAAATGTTGAGATGTTTAGCTTGTAGAATTCATTTATTGATTGATTTTCTGTTGAATCTATAATCCTTATTGAGTGATTATTTTAAGCAAACTATACGTCTTGCACAATACATATCTACAGTTAAATTTAAATGTATCCAAGATCCATGGATAACAAACTCGAGATAAAGCTAAATAACTGTTTCTGTCAAATATATTATAATTTATGTATTAAAAAAATATGTTCTATGAATATGTAATAGATATATAAAAATTGAAATTTGTTCTTGTTGATAGAAAAGGAAACTAAAGTAGAATAAAAACCCACTCTATCCTTTATGTGTTCCTAAAAATACATCAACTTATATTGTTGGTAAAGTATGTATTTATAATTTTATAATCTAAAGTACCGTACTTGAAGTGTGCGCCCTTATGAGGAATCCATGAAGCTATACGCGGCTTTCCGGTATCAAAAGTTCTCCCACCCCTACCTGAAACTATGCGGCCACCGAAATATGTTTCTAAAAAAAGTTACAATATGCTCTAAGAATATAGTTGGCTTTTTCAAATATACTCTACATTAACTAAGACTGCCTGAAGATCTTGGATAGTTAAAATATTGTGTAACTGTTGTCATAAACATCCTAGCCATTCTCATCATGAGCTCTTAACTAAAGCTATGAGAAATATAACGTTTCAACGATTTCAATGGAATGAATGTAATCTAAATATATTCAATGTTTTAAAGTTTATACTTTATTTTATTTTATTTTATCTCAAGGCCATTATATTATTATAATCTATTGTTAACATTCACTTATCGATTACAGCGCTTTGTGGTTGAATGTGCCACTAACGTCGGGAAGTGGTGGAACCTTATATGTGTGGAAGGGGGGGGGGGGGCANGGGGGGGGGCAAGCAAAAAAAAAAAAGAAGTTATTTAGGGACTTGCATTTCTTCCCACCCCCTGCGCCCTAACTCTCCGTCCCCGATGAATGTTTGAAAATTGGATGTCCTTAAAAACTATTTGGAATGGTGTTCATTACCAATTTTTGAAAATTAGATTATTTTATTAGCTATTTGGATTAGTCTTCCCTATACATTTTTTGAAATTTGGATAGTTTTAGAATATATTTGAAATGATCCTTCTACAGAAAATTGTTGAAAATTATATGCCTCTAGAAGCTATTTAGAGTGATTCTCACCTTGATTTTTTCCGACAGTTATATGATTCTAAAAGCGTCTCCAGAATTTTTTTTAATATGCCTTTAGATGATGTTTGGAATGATCCTCACCAGGACATTTTCGAAAATTGAATGCTTCTAGAAACTTTTCGGAGTTGTTGTGAGCTGGATATTTTTGAAAATTATATGCATCTAAAATCGATTTGAAGTGGCTTTCTGCCAACAAACTTTAAAAATTGTAGACCTTTAGAAACTCTTTGTAGTGGTCCCTTTACCTGACACATTTTTTGAAAATGTAATGCCTTTAGAAGTTATTTGCAGTTTAATGCAAGTCTTTCATCTTCATATTCGAAAATATCAGAAAGTGTGAAATACGTCTTGAGAGGGTACTATTTTAGCTATTTAGAGTAGTCCTAGCTCCATTAAAATTTTTGAATGCTTCTAGAAGTTATTTGGAATATTCCTCCATCGGAATTTTCTTTAAAAAGAATTCCTCTATAAAAGGCGTGTCAAGTTCGTTTGACCGTGATATAAGGGGCACAGTGAACATCGAAAATAATGAAGGGGCTGAGTTCCAGAGAGTTCAATATTGACATCTTCTTAAATGGAAATATCTCAAATTTAAAATCGTATCTATATTTTTTACCAAAAATTTGAAACTTTTTTTTCATCAAGTGTGTGAGCGGCCTTAAATCTCTGGATGAAGTCACGTTAAAAACAGATGACAAACGCGTATCAATAAACGTGATCGCTTGGGTGTTTGATTCTGTTCATGAGTGAAAACACAAATGTATGCTGACAAATTTTGCACTCGATCTTTGGAGAGTAATGAGTAGAATTTGGTAGACCAACCTCACTTAAAAGATTTCACCAAATAATACCAATTTGCAAATGTCATACTCTCACATTTTGTACTCCTACAATGTTTATAAAAAGATGAATTGGGCCAAATTGTTTGTTGGTTCATCAAAGGTCCGCGGGCTGCATATTATCATGAACATAAGTGAGTTTGACATGCCTGCTCCAGAATATTTTAAACAGTCCTAATCCAGGTTATTCTTTAAATGTAGATTTCCTAAAAACTATTTGAAGAGGTATTTCTTCGAAAATTTTCTGAATTGGATGTTTCTAGAAGCTAATTAGATGGTTTCTAGCCTGAATTTTTCGTGAAAATTAAATAGATACTTCTAAAATATATTTGAAGTGATCTTCTCCAACAAATTTTGGAAAATTGAATGAATCTAGAGGTCATTTTGAGTTTGATTTAAGGTAATCTTTCAGCTTTATATTCAATAATACCAGAGGATTTGAAATATATCTAATTTGGAGGAGGAAGAGGAGAAAATTTATTAAAAGATGACAAATTATTTCAAGGGGGCAAGCCCCAACCAGCCCAGCCCAACCTCTGACGTCGGGTCTGTTATAGACTAGATATGTTAATACTCCGATATTATAATCAATTATAAGTAGGGGAGGAATAACTTTTTAGAAAATACATTTTTTCCGTAATCAATGTTGATATCCTTATAGGCCTACTATGTGTTATTAGTTTCATTATGTAGGTATTGAAACTTCCCTTAAAGTGACGGTTGAATTTCACATGAGATGTATGAATATATGAAAATTGTTTTAGGTAAATTCTGTGACTGTCAAAAATGTTTCTTCGTATCTAATTTTGACTATATATTTCTTGCCACTCTGACTCAATGGTTTGAGATTTTTGTTCGGACATTTTCCGATTAAAAAAAACCACAAGAAAGTTTTCATCTCTACACCTGTAGGGTTTTCCAAGGAATGCTCTTCCCACGACGGTTCGACTATAGTGGTCCGGTTGTCGGCGCGGATCACTCGTCAAAGAGCAACACTTCTAATGAAAACATACCGCGAGCCTTGTACACACATCTTGTCATCTTCTACGCTTGGGAGGGGATATTTTTAAAAACCCTCCACTCATCACTCCCTTTCTCTTCCCCCAATCTTCCTAACCAGCCCAAACAGAAACAAGGGATTAGCCCAGAAACGGAATATCGCACGATCAAAAAATGATTAAAAGTTTTTTTTTTGACTTAATTTTTTCAAAGAGATCTTGGCTGTCCCCATGGATTACAGGATAGGTAACTTATCCATACGACCCCGGCTTGATTATGTTTGGTGCTGACGAATATGTTTACTGTATATACAATTTTCTTGTGAATCTGACAAAAATGTTTCTACATCTACTTTCAAGTTTCCATACGCCAGGTTATATTATCTGCAGCTATAACGTTTAAGGATATTATATCCACCTCGGTGGCGCAGTTAGCTAAAGCGCTAGTTTCATGTTGAGCTAGACTGCTGAGGACGGGGATATCAAGGTTCGAATCTCGGTCGGGTGAACTAGGGGTGGTTTTCCTAAATAGTTTTACACTCTCCCTCCACGCAAATTCTGTTTCACTTTCTCTAAATTCAACCTTCCCAATTCCTAACTTATTAGCGTAATTAGTACTTAAGCGTACAACCTGAACGGGTAGTAAGACGCGGTGCTAAATGATTAAATAAATAAATAAATAAATAAATATAGACATCATACAATTCTATGAAATAATATTACCAATTTTTCTGGAAAAGATATTTTCACATACTTTCTTGTACACGCCACAATCGACATAGGACCGATGGCTTTACTTTCCCTCCTAAGGAAGTTGTGCTACAGATTTTTATCGCTCAAGAAAAATACGTCAACCCCGGCTGGGTTTGAGCCCACGAACATCGGATCCTGAGGTGATCACTTTACCCCAAGACCGCCAAGGCCGACGTACACATAGTAAACTGTTACTAATGTTAACCGCGTGGAGAATGTTGATCTCTTTTAAAAGGTGCTCCCAATGTCCATTCCTAAGAAAATCGAGGTATAGTAAGAACTAGGTAGGAAGAAAAATATCCCTAACACATTAGGGATAAACGCAGTATATAAGCGTATAGATCGCATTGGTGAAAAGACGCGGTGCTTAATAAAACAGAATACGACAGTTATTAGAACGTCATTCGCCAAGTCACGTTATCTGCAACTGTAACTCTTAATTATAAATAATAACGGTAACAATAATATGAGCTATAATGTCCGCAAAATAATGTTTATATTTCATACAGTGTTCTTACCGTGTGTATGTGAGTGTGTATTTTGTGTCACTTAGACTTTGAGTAATATTTAATTTCAACTTAAATCTTTTCAGTGGCCAAAAGATTTAGCCTATATCAATAATTATAAAATTTCTTGGTGGAAGGTCGTTTATTTAAAATAATACATATGTTTATAAAAAACTAATAAATCACAAAATGTAAAATTAACAGAAACGGACGTAAACTACTTGGCTTATGATCAATTTTTTTACTGTATGTATAGAGACCTACATTCACGGGTATGGGTATTTTGTAGGACACTCTAACCACTCAGCCACAGGAATGGAAGTCGTTGTTATGGATGAGTTGGATTAATGCTTGTAAGTTATGACCAATTCTATGAGAATCAACCTCTGCTATACATATTTTTTTAAATTTTCAACACCACGTCTTACTACCCGTTCGAGTTATACGCCTATATACTAATTATACTAAAGTGTTTGGGCTTATGAAGGTTTAATTTAGAGGAAGTGCATCCGCATTTACGTGAAGGGAGAGTGGAATCCTATTTCGGAGAAAGCCAGCCTCAGTGCACCCGACCGGGATCGAGCCCCGATCTCCCCGTCTTCAGCAGTCTGGTATATTGCGAGAGTAACGCCTTAGACCATTCGGCCACCAAAGCAGTCCTCTGCTCTACAAGTTCATACACTTGAAACATGTGCAGATGATCTATTTCCCCGCGCTCTGCGTCTCCAAGCTAACCGCATCCAAACACATACGGAATAGAGATGAGAAAGGTAGAATTTAGAGGAAATATAGCCACATTTGCGTGCAGGGAAAGTGAGGTAAATTTAGGGAAAGATACTCTTAGTACACCCAAGGAAGAGATCGAACCCCAATCTTCCCCATCACCAGCAAAACCAGACTAAACGATCTTGACAGTTATAGCGCGTGAGAATATTATTATCTCTACCAGGGGCGTATCCATATGTTTGAGGGGACCGGAGGGGGGCTGAAACTTGGATGAATACTATTGTATTTATATGGCGACATATATGTTAAGTTGCCCATTAAAAAAACAAACAGGGGTTGAGTAGAAAGCAGATAAAATGCCGCAATTTGTTGTAGGTCTTGGTTTGGCCACAAATTGACCTTATTTATTTCCCATAGGTCCTGCTTTCTTATAAAACATTGTGAAACTCGGATTATTCATCTCCGGTAAATGAAGCCGATAATTAAATACTTTCGTTAAGTAATGATGTTTTGTAAATATTTACGCAAAATAACGAAAATATATAAAAATGTCATATAATATTTATTTTAAGTATATTTCCCCCATTCTATAGGATGTCAAGGTATGACATGAGGGGGGGCTGTGGACCCCTCCTCTCTAGATAGACCCCCGATTACTACAATTGTTGTCTCCATCCATTGAAAAGAGTGCTACCTAGAAGGTTTGATGGAGGGCCCAGGAATCTCCCCATTCATGGTGACAGCTCATTCATTCCGTCCTAACGTTATTTTGATAACATATTATTCCCACGGCGGCCTTGCATGCACGCTTCATGTCGCAGTCAATACATCCATTCATCCCGACCACTGCCCTTCTTCCTCACCGTGAATATTAGCGATGAGGCATGTCGACAGCGGATATCCGGGGACCGGAAGTAGTTCCTCCCCACCGGAAGTGGCACTCACGACGCTTCCTGGCACGTAGCACCGGCTATGTTTTCTTTCTCGACGGCCGAGGGTGGTATAGGGAGGCCAAAGCGTCACATGGATGTACTTGGTATTGACGGATAGTAGTCTCCCCTTACCCCCGGGTCGGTTCAAGACTACCAGTAAACGCCATTCACGACCTAAGTTTACTTGGATGACAGCTCAAAAAGTAACTAGAAAATAGTCCCTAAAATATCAC
>CABFWB010008221.1:0-19268 GCA_902151455.1 Timema bartmani
CGGGGCACCATCATAATCATGTTACTTTCAAGCTCAAAGTTTTAAATTTTGTTTTGTTTTTAGAGCCTAGGTTAAATCATTTTGCTAACCACTTGCCCCCCACTTAAAAGACTACATTTAATTGATCCCGCCAGAATTCAAACCAAACGTATATGATTAAAAGTGACTGAGCAGCCCCTGAAGTAAATAACTTCAGAAGTTTTTCCTAAAAACGTGTCTTAAGAGCCCGTCTCACCCCAAGGATAGCGCGCAGCTTAGGTAACGTACAGGCTGAACCAGGCGTGGAATTGTAGTGTGGTTGCCTGGAGCCTTAATTAAAAAACACTGGAACTGGTATTAGTAATACCATTTTACCATATTTAAAACCATAACATTATACAATTTTCCGGTTAATCAAACGTGAGAAAGGCTCTTAAAAACTACTGTTTGTTTAAAAAAATATATTTTAACACTTAGAGAAATGAAAATAAAATCAGTGCAAACAGTTGGGATTCCAAATTTTACCTCGCTGTCACGGTGATCCAACTAAAATTAACTAGAGGCTGCTATAGGGGCCTATTCATCACAGAGCTGTCAAAATTGATAGTTGCAGATCACAAGGATTACATGAAAAATATTATTTTTAATAATTTTTTAAAATGCCTATCCGACTAAAGTACTTCAAATTGAAGAGAATATGAGATAAAGTTATTGTCTTTTTATTACCCAACACAAAATATAAATCAATAATAAAGGGAGATTTTGTTTGATTATGTAAACTGTAAAGTGTTGAGAGACATGTATAAATATATATTAAATGTGTGTTGTTGTTGTTGTTTTTTTACAATTTAGAAAATATACATAAATATTGTGATAAAAATAAAGCACTTAAGAATATTTTTTCACACCACGTCTCAAAATTAAACCTTCCTTATCCCCACTCCATTAGCGTAATTATAAATATGTGTACTACCCGAACGGAAAAGAAGACGCAGGGAAAAAACAAACAAATAAAACACACACCATATTATCTTTTAAAAAACGTATAAGAGCGTAAAAGAAAATGTATCATCATCTCTTGAATTCAACCGAGGTTTGAACCCAAACCTCACGGTTGAAAGTCAAGGCCCCTAGTGCATAGACAACTTTGCAGTACGGTACATCTTTGTTTTTCAACAGATCACATGCATTGGTGTAAATGTTTGAATAGCCCGTGCACAAATATAAATAAGTAAATTGGGAAAATAATATTGTGGCACAAAATCAATTTTTTATGAAATATTGAAAAAACCTTCTCTAGGATTAGTCTGTGGTTGGCACTACTAATACACTCAATACTTTTTGGTTTGAGATCGTGTTAGATACAGTGTGTTTTCCAATCCTCTCCCTAGTCATACGATGGTGCAATTCCTTAATATTTACCTAACTAGTTCTGTCTCTTTGTGCTAGATTATTAAAGTAGCTGATAGCTGATATTTTCACTAGAATATACGAAAAACTAAAATATTACTATTAGACAATTTAACAAATACATAATTGGTTCTTCATTAATGTATTTTTAATTAGAAACATTTATCATCTATATCTCTTTATATTTAGTCCAAACAAAACACTTAATAGAAAAAACTGATATGATAATAAGGACCTTAGGATTATTGTACCGATACTCTACCACTTAGCAGCCCAGGTTCGTCTTGTGCTCAGGCACACACCTCTCTCATGGCCGAAAGTCCTAGGTTTGATTACACTGTTCAGTAATATAGATTTAATTGAATAAATCACATTGCCCAATCAAGTCTTGATTCACACACTAAGATATTCCTAAATCTACACACATACTCGTAACTTACATACACTTAGCTATAAATTAATTTATAATATACTACAACTATAATGAATATTACTACAATTATAAATTAAGTGTAACATCTTATCTGTACTATTTTCAAACACATTTGACTAATATTTAAAGTAGTTAGTTTATACACAAATGATTCATAAGTAATACCGGTAGCTTAATAAATTAATAAGAGTAGCAATAAGCTAACATCCATATTTGATAAAAGGTTTAAGCATATTATATTTGACAAATTTCCTTTTGTTATTCGGTATATAATAAAATAATTTTATGACCTAACAATTATAAAAAAAAAAAATTTTGGCCTTCCAACGAATTACTTCAAATGTACCCATACAAAGTTAAATAAAAACTCTTAATTAAGGCACAGGACCTAATCTGACACGTGTTTTGCAAATGGAAAATAAAAAATATAGCCTATGTACAATTAAAAGCCTTTAACAACTAAATTCTTGCATTCCGCCCATATACATCTTCTTTGGAATTAGTAGCTATCCCCTCAAAATTTCAAACTTAATTATAAAATGTCATCAGCAAAAAGCAATGTGTATTTTACAGCCTTACAAGAAAAGAGGATATAAAGTTCAATGTTTACATTATCTTTTTATTCCGATAACAGTGTGTTGAAACAATTTATGTTTGCATTTATAAAATATCAATGATAATCTAAAAATATACTCACTTAACACAAACGACTAGAAATGGCTCCAAGATGCCTAAAATTGGATCAAAAATGCCTCAAAATGGCTCAGAAATTACAAAAGCAAACCATGAAAGGATCCCCTAAGAATCCAAAATTGACACAAAATGACGAAAAAATGACGTTTAAAAAATATTTCTGCAACTAGGGGATCATCAAAAGAGTTTATGCACACTGTGATGCAAAAAAAAAGTTGTAAAAATCAGTTTTTTTTATAATAACAAAACAGGTTAGATATTTGTCAAACATTGTTTCCGTTAGAAAATGCTAAAAACTGTTATTTTTATCAACATTTGCTATGATTATTTGATATGGTAATATTACATGGAAATAATTATCACACTTACAAAAGAGCAGTCTTAAAACTTACCTGAATATTAACAGTGGAACTTGTAAAGATATCTGAGCCGAATAAAACAATACAAACTATCAAATGATGTTGCTTAAAATGTATTGGTTATAAACCAATGACTTCCACGTCCGAGCTTCCACTAACCGCTGTTTTGACTTTAGGAGTTCCTGGACTCATTCAAATAAACTTACTTGATGCTAGCAGTTGTATTAATTACTTGCTCCCGCCAAGAAGCGTCAGGCACGCATGCGCAAGAACTAGAGGTGCGATATGGACGCATCTCTCTCTCTTTCACTCACAAACTCCCTTATCTATGCAAACACCCGCCCCTTCTTCCTCCAACACGCAGGTGATACAGTAGGGATTTTTTTATAAAGCTAATGTTGTGTTAAGATCTGGGCAGTAATCTTCTATAAGATGTAGTACAAACTATTTCCCAAACAAAGCACGTCAGTATGTATTTGTCAAAATGACTACGCAATCATTTTATAAATTGAATACAGTCAGATCTAAATGATCCAGTAAAATTTTGTCAATGTTGAAGGCAAAGAAGTTTGTATTTTCTAAAAGTTTCTTTTTACCAGAATACCACTATAGCCAATGTGCTTAAATAAGCTAGGGAATAAAACAAATAATTCATTTTTTACTAAACTAAATAACTCGCTCGAATACTCGGATTTTATTTAAAAACACGTTTCAAAATACAATATAATTAGCATAATATTTTAGAGTTAAGAAATACTAACTACATTATTATTAAAATAAATAAATATTAACCACAAAAGTGATCATGTGGTCTAGGGAGTTAGGCTCCTATAGGCTGGATCACCAATGACGGTAAGGCTGAGGTTTAAATCTGGCTGAGTGCACTGAGTTTTCCATTGTCCGTACTAAACTACCCTGCCTAACCACCCTTCTGATCCTTACCGTTTAGATTAAACCGTTATTAACCGTGATGTAAAAAAAGTACTCGAAAGAATAAAACGTCACTTCTTTGAGAGATTACCGAAGGAATAACTTATGTTGACTTTTATACTTAATTTTCTTTAACACAGCTTCTTACTACCTGTTCAGACTATGCGCATATGTATTAATTACGCTAGTGAGTTAGGGACAAGGACGGTTGAATTTAGAGGAAGTGTACCATCATTTGCGTAGAGAGGGTAAAAACCATCTTAGGAAGAACTACCCTCATTACCCCTAGCCGGGATTCAAACCTTGATCTCCCCGTCATCGGCTGTCTAGTCTATTATGAGAGTAGCACCTTATACCATGTGACCACCAAAGTAGGTTTTATAAAGCTATTTTATATAATTTTGACCTTCCTGTGGCTATTTTGTGTGTGTGTGTGTGCACTGCATCTTGCTACCCATTTAAATTAGTCGAGTATTTACACTAGTTGGGTAATGATGATGAGGATATAGTTTTAAGGAAATGTACCCGCAATTTTGTGGAGGGAGAATGTAAAACCATTTAAGAAAAACCAACCTCAGTGCACTTAGCCGAGATTTTGGGCACCGACCTTTCCATCACCGTTAGATGAGCTTAGAGTTTAGTCCGCGTGTCCAACGATCAGGGGTGGACTGGGCCGTTAGAATACTGGGAGATATCCCTGTGGGCTGGTTTGAATTTTGATTGACTCAACTACTTTAAACGAAAATAAATCCATCCAAAAAATTCTAAATGATTTATTTTTAATCAAAATTTCCAGTGAGTTAGTCTGATTAGTGCCCATAATACATCGTTTGTGAAAAAATATGATGGCGTTTAATGTAAAACCATCCTCTTTGTTGTTTCTTGGTGTTGTTTATAAATAACCTCCTAAGCCAAACATAAAATAATTTGTTATAAGAATACTGACTGTAAATAGCTTTGTAATCAACACAAATAGCGGGTGGATGATTATTTTAAAAACTTAAACATTAAAAAAACCACCAGCTAAAATCTGATCATTTAGAAGAATTTTTGCTCATACCAGTAGAAAGCGGAAGCTAATGTTTTAGTTATACTCCAGGCATATTGTAGAAAAAAACAGGTAAACACGGATAAAATTTGGAGAAAGCTGAAAATTACAGGATTGACTCAGAATTACATGCTTAGCAACATATCAAAAGTACCCTAATTCCTCCTAAGCCGCATCCTCTTCTAGCTCTTAATAAATTCGTTACCCCCATCCTCTTTCCCCGAAATGATAAACTGGAAGTTTTCATCAAATGCACGATTAGGTATGCAGTAACAATCGCACTGCAAAAATGTGGCTATAATACAATGTTCAAGTTAAAATTACTCGCTCTTTTATTCGAACAGAAAGGAGTGGAGACTGGTCCTTAACACCTTGCTTGTGTCCATTCTATACTACCGTATTTACACGCTGCAGGTCATCTTTATCAAGCAAAATCAGCACGTCTTAATCTGCAACAAACTAAGTTGCATAATGGATAAAGATGACTTTGAAGCCTACTGTAGCAAAGGTTATTTTACAATCAGACGCACTGACAAGTTCTGGTGTGGTGTAGCCGTGGATTTAACCATAGAGCAAGATCTCATGAGAGCAATTAAGACAGACGGCGGGCTTACGCGTGGACGTGACATCACTGACAGAACCCTTGCGAAGCGGATTCTTGCAATCCCCCAGAGTGTACCTATCTGCAGTGCTCTGGAGAATTTTTGTGGGACCCGAAATATCACCTCCGAACAACAGATGATCGTAACAAACAAACATTTTCCTCTTGGTTTGATGTCCATCAAGCATTTGCCTATCGTTCATCAACTGAGTTAATCAGCTTGCCAAATAGTCTTGTAGGAGACGAATCTGTTAGCTGTAACAAAGCTCTAGAAATAGGTTCATAATGCATTAAAAAACATGAATGGTGTCATTTTTGGAGCAACAAATTTCAAGTGCAAGGACAGAACAACACTATACAAGTGCATAAACAAACCGTGCAAATAAACAAAAGCTATTTGATCTTATTGTGTGTGTAGTCCCATCTGGACCTGAGTTAATACAGTTCTTTTAACATGAACTAGTACCTAGACCTATGTCTTTGACGAAATATCGATGAGGAAGACGAGGAAATCAGCCCTCACTGAAGTCTTAAAATCTATTTATCCTTGCAAAGAAAATGCACCAAAAGGCACCGTGTTTGTTGTAGGTGGTGGGTACCTTCTTCATATCATTATTTGGCTGAGACCAGTGACTTACAGGATTATTTGCATGATATATTCATCTTATATGATGAAACATTTTAAGTGTTCATCAACAGTAGTGTTTGACAGGTATGAGGGTCCACTGAACACTAAAGCGGAGGAGCAGAAGCGCCGGAGCAGCAAGAAAACCTCGGTAGATTTAGCAATAGATCTTTATATGACTGCCACATCCTCTCAGGAAGAGTTTCTAGCAAATTGCAAAATCAAATCACGTTTTACCAAACTTCTAACACCCATCCTACGGAATTGTGACATATTAGTCCAGCTAGCAAAATGAGATACTGATTGTCTTATTGTTTTGACAACCATTGAGTTATAAGCTGGGCAACATGTAAAAGTTATAGCAACTGATACATGATATCATGATAGCTGTTCTTGTACTTTCAAGCAGTAAGATCTCTCTCCTAATTCCTGGAAAAGCTGGCAATTCTGGTAAAATTCACAATATCATGGAGCTCCAAGAAGCTCTAGGTCTTGTATAAAAAACACCCTCCTGTTTATTCATGCAATTATAGGTTGTGATACGACATCTGCCTTTTTCAGAAAAGGAAAGAAATTGGTTTTTGACCTCCTCCAAAATGATAAAGAGCTGTCCAGGAAAATACTGATTTTCAATTATCCTTCTGCTACTCCTGATGAAGTAGCTTCAGTGGGAGAACTGTTTATTTTGTCTCTTTACAACAAAGAAAACTGCAACTCCCTAGACGAGCTTCGTTATAAAATATATGTCCAAACTGTAGCTCGTCAGTCTGTCACTGCTACTTTCGACATCGCCGTGCTTCCACCTACCAGTGATGCTGCCCGTCAACACTCACTTAGAGTGTATCTGCAGGTGCAGCAGTGGTTAGATAATCTGCTCACACCAACGGACTGGGGCTGGCAGCTTATTGGAAAGGTAAATATATTATTAAGCTGAGACTTTTTTTTTTGTTTACATCTTAATTTATTAATTTATTCGATCTAAATTTATATAATATATTTTAAAGAAAATTACAAATTTTCAAATTATTTGTCTTGTTGTGTTAACAGGAGCTTGTTCCTGTCATGATATTTCTCCCTCAAGCTCCTGAAAAGCTCTTGCATCTTATCTGTTGTGGCTGCAAGACAGGCTGCGAACGCAACTGTGAATGTAAGAAGAGTGGTCCGGCGTGCTCTACAATGTGTCGCTGCTCAGGAGAAGTGTGCAGCAACTACCTTCCACTGTCTATCATTATGGATGTTGAAGAAGACGTGGATGACCTAATTAATATATTTTGAAAAATTAACTTAGCATGAAGTTTATTAATTATGTGAGAGAATTTTGTGTGTTAACTTTAAAGAATTCACTTTGAGATAAATTTAAATGGGATACGAGTGAAACTCATTTTTATTTACGCCTTGGAGGCTAATTTACTAACTCATTTCTTGAAATTTTGGGTCTTCCACCATAAAAGCCAAGCCTTGGACTTTAAGGGACTTTGAGTATGTTGTAAAGCATGTGATTCTGAGTTGATCCTGAAATTTTCAACGTTCCGCTAGTTTTTTCCCGCTTTAAAATAATTTATAAGTACGGTACTTTTGAATATTTTAAGCTTTGGGGTCTTCTACCAAATAATTCAAGCCTTGGACATTAAGGGACTTTTGAGATGTTATACAGCATATAATTATGGGTCAATCCTGAAATTGTCTGCGTTCTTATAATTTTTTCCCGCCTTAAAATAATTTATTAGTATTTATGGACTTTTTGAGATTTGCGGTCTTATACCAAATAATCCAAGCCTCGAACTTTGAGGGACTTTTTATATGTTGTAAAGCATAACATTCTGAGTCATTCCTGAAATTTCCAGCGTTCTTATAATTTTTTGCCGCTTTAAAATAATTTTTAGGTATTTATGGACTTTTTGAACTTTGGGGTCTTCTAAAAAATCCTAACCTCGGACTTTAGGGGACTTTTGATATGTTGTAAAGCATGCAATTCTGAGCCTATCCTTAAATTTTCAGCTTGCTCCAATTTTTTCCGGCTTATTTGCTAATAATCCTGGGCTATTAGGGGTTTGCGCTTGGTAGGCATTTTTCACTTCTAGTTGCGTTCGAGTCGAATTTTAGTGAATACATCGAGTTGTTTTTATTTTGAGTATAATAATAGTAATACTTAGCACCGCGTCTCACTACCCATTCGGGTTATGTTCTTAGGTACTAATTACACTAATGAGCTAGGAATTGGGAAGGTTGAATATAGAGGAAGTGAATCCACATTTGCATGGAAAGAGAGTGGAAAACAATTGAGGAAAAATCACCCCCAGTTTTAAGTAGTATAGATCAATATTTATACAATAAATATTTCAAGTTGAATTTTTCTAATAGATTCATGCATAAACCATAATGAAGTATAAATATAGTTTTTTTTAGAATTACATTTATTTTTGTAAATTTTTTATAATTCCACAAATTTGAGTCTGACAAGACGTGTATTAATCACAGCTTGTGAATGTGAGGAATGCCTGGCCTCCACCGTGGTTCGGATTCCACGTTAAACTGTAGGCCCTCCATTTCATCTCACAATCATCCTACCATTGCACATTAGCATAAGTGCATATAACCAGAACGGGTAGTAAGACGCTGTACTAATACTACTACTACTACTACTACTACTACTACTACTAATAATAATAATAATAATAATAATAATAATAATAATAATAATAAGTTTCTAAATTTGTACATTTCTTTTATAAATCGGACAAAATTAAATGTCGAGGGACAATTTGCTATGAAAGTAGGCCTACATATTAACATTTAGTAAATCTAACTAAACTAGAAATTTCCGAGGAAAAAAAAAATTTGAGGACTTAAATCTTTCAAGTTTTTAAAAAATCTTCGAATCGAGTTCGAACAGCTACTAAAACTTGACTCGAACTATAATTTCCGAGTACTCGAACGCCCCTATTAATTTTATGTGAACAGAATTGCGACGTAATAATCGATAATGTAGCTGAAATGGCCTCCGGATTAAATGTGACGGTAATACAAAATACAAATTCTTCATCTCATAGCTCGAGCTTATTTTGAAACAGCTTCAGTGGTATCTATACCGGCCCGCGTGGTGTAATGATCAGTTCACCTGGCTACGAGTCTAGGGGTCTCGGGATAAATTCCCGGCTGGTATCTAGGATATTTTCCCCCTTAATTGGAATGATCCCAACGATCACTAGGTTTTGGTTAGTTAGACTTAAGTAGGTTAAGATCGGGTCTAGGTAAATTTTTCGAAAACAAGTTATTCGAAAATCTATTTATCGAAATCAATTCACCGAATACATAACCATCGAATGTAATTTTGTTGAAAATCAATTTTTCGAACCATTAATTTTACAAACTATATTAGAATTTTATTAAACTTCGAGCTTATCGTTCGAAATATTTATTTTCTAAAACCTCCTTTTTGAAACACTTATTTTGAAAAACAAATTTGAGGTAAATTCATTCTCGAAAAAGAAGTTTTCGAAAAACTTCTCGTTCATAGAATTTCTAAATCGAAAAATTGGTTTTCGAAAAACTGCATTTTGAAAAATTTATTTCCGAAAAAATGATTTCGAAAAATTTATTTTCGCCTAATTGATTTTCGAAAAAGATGTTTTCGAAAAACTATTAGTTCGAAAAAGATGTTTTCGAAAAACTATTAGTTCAAAAAATTGCTATGTCGAAAAATTANGTTTTCGAAAAATTAAACTTCGAATAATTGAATTTCAAAAAACTGTTTTTGATAAACTGATTTTCGAAAAATTCCTATTCGGTAAACTCGCCGGCTACCGTAAGAACATCACCTTATCTCTTTGCTGGAATGACGTGTAGACAACCTCTTATGTTGTGTCCTGGACAACGTTCTGTGCCACCAGAGCGGCTAATAGTCTACACATAAGGTAATTGAACCGGGTTGTCGGGGCTCTCATGGTCATATATATCATGCGATAACCAAAAAAAGTTGTATTTATGAATGCAAGTTAATGGATGTCATATTTGTAGTCCCAGGCTGCTTGGCACCTGCCAGTCCTCCCCTGCCAACGATGTGGGTCTTCTTATTGCAATCTGACTATAAACATCGGACCCCTGAACCCGTGAATCCCATTTGAGGTGAAGGTGCCCGTCTATCTCATGCTTTTATTTAGTTTAATTTACTATGTTGATTTCTAAGGAATTACTAAAAAAATTACATGATTTTAAATAAAGAAATACAAATTATATATTTGTGTTTATTAATCTTCTACATTTCTTAAATTGTAATTTAGAAATTTTAAATCTTAATGATAACCTCTTTTTCATTTTATAGACTAGAAGTCTACGCCAAAGGGATAATTCGGGTCATCCTTAGATCTGAAACAGAACAGATACAAATTAATAAGAGACAAAATTTGAATAATCGTCCTAAAGGACATATTATAGCTAAGGGTGAATACTTCACACCTTCGCAACCTTACGTTCTTAGTTAGGGGCAGGGAATCCCAGAAGATTTTTAAAAGTGTGTTTAGGGGTACTCAACTGAAACCCGGAAAAATTAGAAACCCTGTATTATTATAGAGTCTAGAATTTATTTGAATGGGGTTTACTCTTTTAGTGTAGCCCTTTTTTGCGTTTCTTTGCCATAATATATAATATGGACATGGTAACATGGCAGGAAGGGTATATTAGAAAACAAAAGCTTTATCTTTTTGTTGAGCTTAACATTATTAAAAATATTATGTCATTATTATAGCGACAAAATAACTATCAAAAGTGACAGTTGTGGATATATGGTATGAAATTAGTCTTATTAAAGTAAGTCACTGTCAGATAATAAGGTCGCTAGTAACCCTACTCTTATTCATACCCTTAAGAATTATTTCAACACTTACCCTATATTCTCGCTTACTTTCACTCTAAAATATATTAATAGGGATAATGGTTGGTTAAAATGTTCAACCCGGTTGATTTCCACTACATTTTTTTTAAATAATCAAAGCTAATTTTGATGAAGGTAAATTAATCAACCATTAAATTGGGCTTTGATTACAAACTTGTTCAATTTTTATATTTAGATGTTATACTCACACCTCAAGGCCAGATCTCTATTTTAATTCTAGATTTATAATTGTAAATTTAAAAAAAAGTCATCTAAACATGGGAATCAAACCCGGCTTAGCGAGCTAAGCTGAGCTATCCAAAACTGTCCCCATGTTCAGGGACTTTTTTTTAACTCATAATTTAAGGCAGATTCTGTGATGGACGTGTTGATATAGTCAAATAACAATGAGTCATCAAATACCACAGCCACCTGGATTCGGGATTACATTTAATTCTATAGGCGTTCGCTTACTTGCATCTAAAACTAAGGGTGATTTTATTTACTTTTTCAAATACAAAAATGTTGAGAATGGTTGCGACAATCTTGTTTTCAATAGATATTTTAGGGATAATTTTATATGATAAGATTAGTAACACTCTACCAGTACTTGTTTTTCGGGTAGAAATTGATTTAATGGTAGTTTACTTATGAATAATTTTGGTAAATTATAAATTGCTGACTCACCTCGGTGGCGTAGTTAGCTAACGCGCTAGTTTTGTGTTGAGTTAGACTGCTGAGGACGGGGAGATTGGGGTTAAAATCTCGTTTGGGGTAGCTGGGGATTTTTCTAGATGATCTTCCACTCTCCCTTCACGCAAATTAGAGTTCACTTCCTCTATATTTAACCTTTTCAATTCCTAGCCCATTAGCATAATTAGTACATAAGCGTATAGCTCGAACGGGTAGTAAAACGCGGTGCTAAATAAACAATAAAAAAATTAAATTTCTCAAAAAATTATACATAATTTTGACAAAGTAATTGGGTATTTGGGTAGTTAGGGTTTTACATGGCAAATAAGATTATGCTTGTTTTACTAAAAAAAATCAAGAATAGTTAACTAATAGCTTATCTTTGAAAGATTAAAAATTTTTAAATGGCTTCACAATAATTTGGTTTAAAATTTACATTTGAAAAGAGTTTTTTATGAAAAACAAAATAAAATAATTTTTTACGAGGAAAAATTAGGGGTACAATACAGTATTTGTGAACAGTTTGTTCTCCACTATAAAATACTACGAGAAAGTATGTGTGAATGCGTCACATGATTAATTTTAATAAATCATCTTATTAATTTTATGTAGAGAACCTGAAAACAATGTCTTTTATCCAAGACAGAAAGCAATTTCTTAATAATTCTAAACATTTATGGATAAACAGTTATATTAACATTTTACACTTTTTATCATAAAAAGAGTTATATTAACATTCAACACTTTTTATCATAAAAAGAGTAAATCAAATATTATTATAAAACTTAATATTCTGCTAAAAATCATTTCTAAATGAATATTGTAAATGAATAATATAAACATAGGTTTAGTAAACATGTATGAATAAAAATTAAAACAATATAATAACATTCAAATTAAAAACATGTTATATTAATTCTCTCATCCTCTATATATATATATATATATAAACAGGAGCGTAGAACGAATGGGATTGGAGGATCCAGATATACGTGTATACAAACTTAGAAAAACTAGCTTTCTACGCCCTTGTAAGTATAGGCATATATATATATAAATAAAGCTTGTGTGTATATTTAGATAATCCTCATGAATAATGAGCAACGCACTCTGTGAAAGGGAAGAACCTCGATCGACTGTCGAAAACATCGATATACGACATATCGCTTTCACTCAGTTCGAAGTCGAATATATCCATATTTTCTATCATGTGGGTCTTGTCCTCTGATTTAGGCAGAGGAACTGTCCCGCGTTGAACCTGAAATTAGGACACACCAAAATTTTGCTTTTTAATAAGTCACTTCAACTAGCTTGTATCCTATATATTTTGAATTTGAACCTAATCAAGATTACTAAATACTCGAATCAGATCCGATCTGCTTAGGAGATTTTACAAAGCTTGACATTGGATATGAAATCCATTCAAGTTAGTGAATTAGTATTAGTTTCTGAATTATTATCAAAACCATAAATACGTTATGCAATAACGTGTAAAAAATAAGTATACCGCCTTCCTGAATGTAAATATCCTCACACTCTGATATAAGTGGTTGTTTTGACAGTTTAAAACCTACAAGAATAATCCTTAAATAACTTTAAATTTCTCATATGTGATCATAGTAAAAAAAAAGAAGACTGCCTTCGTTTAGGGAAGCCTTGAACCAAATCGATATACCCTTCATCTTAATTCCAAAATTGAAGCAGTTTGAATAAGACCTATTTTAAAATGAACTAATTTTACATTTTATCATATTTCATTTTAAATATGAAACTCAACATGTAAGGTTGTTTAAGGAATGCCTAATCTTGGCGTAGAGCATATTTTGAAATTTAAAAAAACAATACAGTTTTAATATTGCTTGACAGTTGAACGTCTGTGGTGAGTTTCGTTACTCCAATGGGCAGCTTATGTGAGAAATAACAATCCAATATTCAAAGAAAGATACTTTGAGAAAATACAAGAATATTTAAGTGCAGTCAACATTGAAGCACTATACTATATAGTGTTATTAAAAGGTATGAAAGCTATCTATCAAAAGCGGCAGTCCCATATCACATGGATTAACGTATGAATACGCGAGAGCAGATCAATATAGTAGCTTTTATAGCTTTGATATTTCTATTATTATAAGTTGTTCTGTCTTACGATAGGTCCATACCTTTTGTCAGTGAATTTAGATCGCCAATGTGCCCTGTCCTCTGCCTCCTCCTCCTTCAGCTCCCAGAATGTTCTCATTTCCTTCAATTCATCCAATATTTGATCCAATTTCTTCCTAAGCTCCTCTTTCCCTAACTTTTCCTTCTATGACGTCGTGCAGAAGACAGTTCCTCCTAAGAATGTGACTGATCCAGTTTGCTTTGTACCGAAGAATTACATCCAAAAATGGTTCTATTCTCACCCACTCTTCTTAAAGAGTTCTTAATTTGTCACCTTTATTATAAGTCTCGTTCTATGAAAATTGGACTGTAGATATATTTTAAACAGAGAAATAAATATGGAGGCTACGAAACAATCAAAAAAAAAACGGCTATTTAATACCCGCAGGCTCGAATATATTTTAAAATGGGTGAAAACCCACTTTTGTTTTAAGAAGGCACGTTGATCAATAGCAATCGCACACTGACCATATACCTAAGGACGACTTGGGCCGCACTCTTGTTGTACTTGATGGTGAGGAGCTCTAGTCGATTGTCATTCAGGAGGTTAGGGGTCCCTGATATCCCAGGGACAGGGCTGGGTGCCCCGAGAGGACTGCAAGCCGTCACCACGATGTCGGACTTGTAGCAGATCTTGGCCAACACCATCTGGTTCAGGTAGGGGTGACACTCAATCTAAACGCCATCAGGGGAAAACAAAGCATTCATTTGTGTACACACTTGTAATGTCCAAAACAATCTAGGCATAGAAGAAATGATATGAACAATAATTTACTTGTTTGTACACATGTAAAATTGTAAAAATATATATATATATAAAATATTGGAATAAGAATGATATTAAATGACTTGATAAAACAGCTTCAAAAGATGCCTGGAGAAAAAATTAGTATAAGACAATAGGTGTCCATTTATGCTTTAGAACTAAAAATGAGAAGTAGGATGATAGAAAATGATGAATGTAACTGCACGCAGTAATACCCTGAAAACATATTTATGAGGATTCAAAATTAGTGCAGCCAGTGAAATATACATTGTGTTAAGAGCTTAGTTAAAATATGATCTGCTTCGGTGGCAGCATGGTCTAAGACGTCATTCTCAAAATAGACCAGACTGCCAATGACCGGGAGGTCGGGGATTTAATTCCGGTCGTGTGTACTGAGGGTGGTTTTCCCTAAATGGTTTTCTACTCTTTATCCATGGAAATGCGCGTACTTTTCTTCTAAATTCAATCTTTCTTCTATCTTCTTTATTAATTACCAGGTACCTCAAAATTATTAAAAAATAACCTAAAAGTTCTAAAAAATGGGTTCAAAGTTGCAAAAAATTAACTATAAATATGAAAAAAAAACTCGTAATGAATGCACACGGCTAAATTATACATGCATTATACAAATTAAAACTAAAAAATATTTTTATCATCAAACGACTTCAACAGCTAAGCCTTTCATTCTTCTGAATATAGCATTAATTTTCAAATACCTTTTTCAGAAGTAATAGCTACCCCCCTCCCAATGCAACCCTCTCAAGCTTAGTTGCAGTATCACCAAAGAATGTGTGTTTTAAAAGCAAAGAGGATGCAAATTCCATTTAATAAATTACCTTTTATTCCGACAACTGTGTGTTGAGAAAAATGTATGTTTGAGTATATGCATTTATAGAATATCGATAGTATTAAAACATATTTATCAACAAATGTCCTAAAATGATTAAAAAATGACGAACAAAAATTACCCATCAAATAAACGTTCCACAACCAGAGGATCATGAACCAATGAACGTAGCCTACATGAGCATTGTATATGATTAACAAGGAAAAAGATGATATGTCATCAAAATACGGGCCTGGTTAATAATTAATTTTTGTACGTATGACATGACAGAGTTTTTATGGCACACTCAAAAAGAAATATATCACTTCTTACCCTTTCGTTTTAAATTTTAGATTGAAGCTAAAGAACATTAAAATAATGCTAGCGCACACAGTTTATAAAATAATATATTTAGAGTTTAAACTAAAAGCAGCTAACAATATTTAATTTAGGCCTTAAGTACACTGTCAATATAATAATAATTACAACATAAAGCCAAAACCATAAGTCATCGCTGGCAATGGTATCAATGATAGCTCATAGTAGTATATGATTTCCATCTGTCCATCACAGACTCTGAGTGAAGAATGGTCCCACACAGAGGAATAGTCCTGAGAATTAGCGTGCTTAGCTAAGGGTCTTGGCCTCGATTCCCGTGTCCTGGTATAATTTTTTCAATTTACAAACATGATACTCGATGCTTCTACACACATAACCTAAAGATATTCTCTATCCTTTAGGATACGTTTTCATTCACAGTTAATTGTGTGCATGCTTTGGCTTACTTCCAGAGTAGAGAAAGATAACCGAGAAAAATAACAGATCCCATGATTACATCTACACAAGATAATTACTTAACACTGAAAAAAACATGGTCTGCTGAAAGCTTGGAGTGTTAATTTCTTTTTTTTAAAAAAGCACCAATTTTTTTAAAAGCTAGCTAGCGTATAATATTACGAAAGTTATAGTTATCAAAGAATTCAAATATGAAAACAAGTAACTAACGATATTAGAGTGGAAATTAGGAAAAGAACACAGTCGGGAAATGCATTCTATTGCTCGGTCGGTAAGTGATTGACATCTCGCCTGCTTTCAAATAATGTAAAACTCAGAAAATTTTAATTTTGCTGGTTGTTCTAAATGGGTGTGAAACGTGGGTGTTTGAAATCAACAAGGGTGTTTAGGAAGATATTTGGTCCAAAAAGTGATGAAAAAACTGAAGGGTGGAGAAGGTTACATAATGATGAGTTACATACCCTGTATTCATCACAATCCATTGTTAGGATAATCAAGTTTTGCAGATTACGGTGGACAGAACATGCGGTGCGAATGGTAGATTCTAGAACTTTTGTTCAGAGTAATGACTGGCAAACCCAATGAGAAGAGACTGTTGGGAGAACCTAAACGCAGAGTTAGAATTAGAATGAACCTGAAAGAGATAAGGTGTATTGAGGTGGACTGGATAGAACTAGCTCAAGATAGAAGATAGGGTGTAATAATGTTGACTGTATAAAACTATCTCACGATATGGATAGGGTGTATTGAGGTGGACTGAATAGAGCTAGCTCCAGATAGGGACATGGTGTAATGAGATGGACTGGATAGAGCTAGCTCAAGAAAGTTATAGGTGGCGTACTTATCTAAGTGCAGCAATGAACTTTAGAGTTCCTTATACCATCAAGTAAGTAACTGAGTATAGAAAAAGGGTTACAGTTGAAGTGAAGTACACATTTGCTGACTTTGACTTAAAAGTTACAACATATTTTTAAAGAAATGGATTACAAACGCACAATCTATCCTTAGACCAGTAGCTTTTCAACATTAGACGAGACTAGTATTTTTTTTTTACGGCGTGGTTTTAGTTATTATAAATGGGACAAAAATAACCATACAAAAACAGTGTTGGATTATTTGGAAGTAGAATATGATTAACCTTAGTAACTTTGATTTCAAAGATTCTATAGTATTATTTAATACATTAGTTTTTTTAATATTTATTAGAAAAATAAATACATTTTATAAATTTAAAATTGAGATATTTTAACTCCTTTAAGACATGTATTATTAATAAAAGCATAGGATGATTGAATTATTTTCACTCTTTTTGTTATGTATTATTTTAATATAAACATCCCACATTTATGTAAATAATTGAATTGCAAAACAAGATATGTTAAAAGATTTCATTATTCACTATTTTTCCTCCTATATTGTTTTTAATGTATACTTTTTTTTACTAAAGTATTATAAAATGATGTATGCTTAATACACTCACATATTAAAATAAATAATCTGAAATAATTGAGAGCTCCTCTGGAGACATAAAAATCCTTTTTATGGAAACTTACATCTTTTGATAAAACGATCCTCAAGTGTAAGAAAAATCCTCTTGGGTTTTTTTCGAGATAAAGATAAGTAATTGTAGGAGGGGGTGATATACACTATACACATGAGCATCAGGAGAATCGAATCAAGCAATTAAAGATAATATACAAAATAATATATATTCCTTCCCAAGAATATTGAATCACACTAGAAAAGAGAAAGCTCCACTCAACAGTAGGCATATATATATAATATAATATAATAATATTTTTAGTATAAATACACAGAGCCCAGATTTAAGCCATATAAAAAATACATATATATATATATTAGATGAGGAAGGTGCCATTTATATGAAGTGAGCCTGCATTTGCATAGAGGTAGAGTAGAAAAAGTTTAGTAAACCACACTTTAGTACACTTTGTCAGGATTTGAAACCGGACCTCCCCATCACTGGCAATCAAACAAAATGAGAGATGGCTTTTTATGAAAGCCCACTAGTGTTGGTGAAATATAGCTGGTAGACTTAACATATTGTCAATGTAAATATTGTATGAGGAATAGTGTTTCAGTGACAATAAGATAGGTGGGATGAGGAAGGTAATAGTTATAGAAAATATACAGTACCTACAGTTGTGCAAAGGGAGGGTCTAGATTAACATGTTTAAGTTGAAAATAATTAGTGTTGAATTGATTAAGATAGATTTGTTTGTTCATATGGGTAAGATTACAAGTAAAAACAATCTAAAAATAAGTTAAACCCGCATTTAAACACCAATTTAATTTGACAACTCGGTGAGACTAGCTTCTTCTCAATGAAAATCAGGCGAATGAAAACTAGAAAAAAAAATTGCAACAAAGTATGGTGTGAGAAAGAGAAAAATAATATTTTCTCCTTACAATATGAATTTATGTCAGTTTTATCACTTTGGGAGTTGTTTTAAAACTTACACTAGCATTCAAACCCTTGTTATTTATTTGTATTAACTGCCCAGAAGAAACTTTGAGGACACTTAGTCTCATAGTTTCCTTTGACGCTATACCCCTGCATGGTAGATACCTGTTATTCTCACCTGGTTGGTGACAGGAGGGATAGTGGCCACATCCAGCACCCTGCTCACTTGTTGAGAGTTGAAGTTGGACAGTCCAAGGCTTCTGACGTATCCTAGTCTTACACATTGTTCCATCTCCCGATATGTCAGCAGGTAATCAACGTCATCGTGTAATAGTTTACCTTCTGAGTCTCTTGGGAAGTTCTCTTTGCCTCCCTGAACAAAGGAATGTGAAGCTAATAGTTGGCTTCATAGTTTCATGTATATCGCCAATGCCCGATACGGTTTCAGTGCCACATACATTTTGCAAACATCGACGACGTTAGAGCTACAGTCCAATTTTAAGTAGAAAAACCTTCGTATAACAGCTAGGGACCCGCCTCGGTGGCGTAGTTGGCTAACGCGCCAATTGTGTTGAGGCAGACTACTGAGGACGGGGAGATCGAGGTTCGAATCTCGGTCGGGTGAACTGGGGGTGGTTTTTCCTAAATGGTTTTCCAC
>CABFWB010008222.1:0-19267 GCA_902151455.1 Timema bartmani
ATGTAAACATAGTTTAATACAAAAATGAAAAATAAAATTTATTTAAAACAACAAGTTAAAATAAAGTTAACATCTCCAGTTTAAAGTTTTGCTTAAATTATATCAATTGAATGTTAGCTAGATTTAATGAAAAGTTTGAACTATATCTAAGTCTTATCTGTCTTGGTATTCCTGATTAGATGGAGAAAACTGGAAGCTTAATCTAACATGTTTCGGTACTTTATTAACGTACCATATTCATGGAGAACTGAAAAATTGAAATTAAAGAAGTGTTAGGTTTACTTTCTAAAATATTTCAAATTAATATGTATGTTTTTAATTAGATTTTGAATTGTTAAAGAACAATAAGGCTAAATTGAGTAAAATATAAAATTTAAAATATGAATATGAAAAGATTATGGTTTAAAAATATATCTAAACAAACAATGACGACGTAAAATATTTAAAAAAAATTGTAATTTTAATAAAGCTAAACATTGGAAATGCAAATATTAAAGCGAAATTAGAAGATATTATACGAAATATTAAATACATAATCATTTAAATTAACACGTCTATAATTATCTTATTTATAATGATGATGTGATTAAAATACATATTGCCGGAAAGTTTGTGAAATTTTTAATTATTATAATGTATGAAAATTTTTGTGGAAGGATCAACAATAAGCGGTAAGCTACCAATATAATAAAATAAAATAATTGTTAAATGAGATAACGTTGCTAGTATAGCATAAAGTATAATTTATATGATGAGTAAATGTAGATAGATATATTATTATTGATTTTATCAAAAAATGTAAAGTTAAATTAAAATTAGGCATAGGAATATACGGTATCAATATTCTTGATTATTGTTCGAATAGGTTTTAATTGTGTTAGAGGGAGAGCTTGAAATATTGGAGTGAGGATTACTTTTTAATTTGAAGTGTTGAGGTAATTTTCTAATTGTCTTAGTAAGGGATTGATTTAAAAAACTAGTTTGCTCATTTAAAATTGTTTTGCTGTTCAGAATGGATGTTTGGATGTGTAGTTTTTCCGCGATGTTCATCATATAATCTCAACTCTAAAAATGAATACACCAAAAATTATATCTACAAATTGATGTTGAATGAAGGCTATATTCATTGGTCAGACCGGAAGAAGCTTTCAATTCATTATGCTGAACACATTAGTGATTTTAAATACAATAGATGCAAATCCAAATTCGCCGAAAATCTAAAACTTTCCGGGCATCAACTAACACCAATTAATAACTGCGTGAAACTTTTTCAATCTTCTTCAAAATGTCTCAAAGTGGACATTGCGGAAAACGTACACATCCAATTAGCCATTTTAAACAGCAGCAACATATTAATGCGACAAAAAGAACCACTCTGATTCACATAAGATTACCTGACTACCTGTTTGCTCACGGCAACTGTCCAGCTGCATTAGCAGTAGAACCCAATTGAATATAAAAATTCATGATTATATTATTCGAGCTTGTTATTCAAAGTTTTGAATCAACTACTCGGCCATTAAGTATTTGCAAATATTCTAAGTTTCGAAGATTCGCACATCACCACATATTATTATTTTATTCATCCAATTTTAAAAATGTATAAACAACACGTAACAATAATACGGGCCGGGCCATCTGCTATATAAGTATGGTCAACACTTTATGGGCCGCCATGAGTGTACGTGCGGGCCTCGTGCGTCCCACGGGTTGCTGACCTCTAGTCCAGAGGAAGATGTCAGTAATGTCGAGTCTTTTACCCTTGAAATAACATTAATGGATTAGTGATTGGTTGTAGAGTGCTATGTGCGCTGCTTTAATCTTTGTTAGTTTCGTAATTCGTAGAACGACTTGTGTATAATGTAAGCTATTATAAGGATGGCGACAATTAGGAAACAATTGATATAAAAACACTCTCAATACACCTGTTCGAATTTCTAGTTCAAAACAACCCATCGTCGGAAAACCAGGCTAAACAATCTAACTTATATTCTGCGTGACCACCGATATGTTCTACGATAGTAATACACTCTATAATTATGGTTTTTATTAATAAAAGATAAATAGATGATTACAATGCAGAAACCAAGTCATCGAATTAAAAAATGATGGTTTTAATATTACAATTGGACTGTATCTATACAAATTTGGGTCTACTAAAAATTATTATATTTGTTTCATTTAGAGTTATGTACTTTCTGGACGAAAGCTATAAAATATTATTACTACAACATTATATGTGTATTATTTAGAGTTAAAATAAACCTAACATTTGACTTACGAAACCCCAACAATACAATTATTCTTACAATCTGCTCAATAATGCACGTTCGTTTCCCCGGAAATGACTGAAATAAACCATAACTTCATTGGTGTATTTCGTTGACTAACTTTACTCCAATTTTTCTGAATAAAAACGTAATATTGTCAATATGAGCAGGATTGAACTTTTGATTTTCTTCCTCCTGGAATTGATAAGTTCCAAGTGAATCGAGGAACTGTTTAGAGCAGCCGGGAACTACATGATCGTCCACAAACATATAGAGGTTAGGAACCTACAAGGCAGACAGTTGCTTTTTATTATGTAGCTGTATATGATATGGTACAATTAATTTGAGAAAACCTGAATATTACAATCAACACACAAGCTGAAAATCATTGTGATTACGTCAGTGTCAGTATTGAAGGGATCACAGTTCAATTAATTTAAATTAGATGAAAAATCATACCTGACAGGAAACAAAGCTGGGACCTTAAGTTTAATGCGCTAATGCTATACCATTCAGATAACCGGCATTCGTCTCGTGTTCAGAGTCATATTTTACTTATAATTTAATACTGAGTTTAAATTCTGAGTTTGTGATGTGCGTGGTTATTCATTAGAATTTCATGTTAAAATTAAAATCTTTTTATGTACTTGGCTGCATAACAGTCCTCCAAAGTGTCAGATGACTCAAATATGATTGCTCTCATGGTATTGGTCGCTCATATGTGGCTGACGATTCCACACGTCCATCATAGACTCAGCCATAAAATATGAGTTAAGAATGAGTCAAAGCATGGGATGAATCCTAGATCGCTCAGTAGTAGAACATCGGTGCCCTGAGCTAAAGGTCTCGGGCTCAATTCCCGTGTTCAGGTGTCTTTTTCAAATAATTTATATTATATATAATGTAGTCACTCGATTGGTATAGCGTATTGAAAATCACTATTACTAAAATTCCGAAACTTACCTAAATATTTTATAGTCAGTATTATTTATATCGGAATATTTATATTAGTTTCAGCACATAATGGCCTTCCTGCTGCTTACACATCATGGACAGACATTCTACCTTTGGGAGTTAAAGAGCCGGGGATTCAGCTACCTCAGAAGGTGATTCTACTCTAGCCAGGGGATCCACCAAACCGTGAGCCCTATGTGCTTGATTTTTAATTATATAATAATATATATATTATTATTTATATTTATTGATGTACCTCCTGCAAGATTTTCGTCCCTAAATATCTCACATAACCAACACAGTTATTACCAACGTGGTTATTGGTCTCTCACTCAACTCAACATGTTTTACTATTAATTTGAAAAAGGAATTAAATTACTGTGCTGTGCATCAACATTTGTCTTTTGATTTCACTCATAGTTTGCTTTACAGATAATCTCTAAAATATTAATTACAAAAATGAACTTTCTTTATAAAACACTAATCTTGTACTCTTGAAGTTTCTCGAAATACTAATAATAACTTGTTATAACGGTATAATATCCTCTACCACGGTGTATAATTAATGACGACGCGTCGCGGTGGATGATATATTTGGGTAAACGATACATCGTGTTCTATTTTAATGGATCAATGATTACCTCACTTCTTTGGCTGCATGGTCTAACGCGCTATTCTCGTGTGGGACTAGTTTGTCAAAGACTGGGAGATTGAGGCTCGATTCCGATCGGGTGCAGTGAGGATGGATTTTCTTAAATGGTTTTTCACTCTCACTTCACGCAAATGCAAGTTCATTAATCTAAAATGCTGCCTTCCTCACTCCTACAGTAGCCCCATGACTTATTTGGTGCTAACTGACATCTGACAGCTGACGGCTTTGAAAAGTTACCAGACCAAATTATGTATCCCTACACCGAAACATATGATCTGCAAAAAACATGTGTTTAGCAGCTGTCACTTCTGACAGACAAAATTTAGGTATATAACTAAATGTTGACTGTCAGAGGTCAGCTGTGAACTGTCAGTCAGCACCAAAGAAGCCATGGGGCTACTGTATATTATGAGCAAACTTAATCTATGCGTGTAAGCTGAACGGATACCAAGATGCACTGGAAAAGAAAAGTTGAGATACATTACCAGTTTTCTGCAACAAATTAAAATACAGTAGAGCGTCGATAATTTGGACGTCAAAATCTGGATCGTCAGTAGTCCGAATCACCAAGAAAAAAAGTATTTATAAAATTACCAAAATGGTATCAATATCAGGAACATGGCCGATAAAAATCACACCTCAGCCCTTGTTGGTCAAAAATAATTGGATACTTTTTTTCGTTATTAGATTTGATTCCTTATTATATTTCTTCAGGATTTGTGATATTTAGCAACAAAATCAATTTAATGTCTTTGTTTAAATTAAGTGAAAATGTTTCTACCTTAACAATGAGTTTTCGTAATTATCTCGTACATGTTTATTTTTTATTTTTGATAAATAAACTGACTATTTAATGAAGACTGGGTCAATCCCCAATTAGTCCGAATTATCGACGCTCTGCTCTATTCAAATTTTGTTGAAGATTACAACAAAGCTTATTTTTACCATCGAAGATTAATAAGTGTCAAACTTCAGACAATACACTATAAAATAAACTAAACTTTCGCTCTTACTCTTAGAAATTCTCATGTGTTAATATAATCAGTCGATTCAGAAAGTGAACGTTAATTACCTCAAATAAATAAAACTATTTATTTCCAGTGATAATGTTTAACAATTTTGTAATTAAAACTAAAATTGAAATATTTTAAGCCTATTTTATTGGATGAGATTGACAATGTTTCTTAACATTAATTTGTTAGTATTAAAGTATAAAGCTTATTTCTTACCAGTGTTCTTTTGCACCAATTGCACGACAAACATCACCAATGTATTACCATAGTTGATTACTTGAAATCAATCCTCTGACTTCTTGCCACTTTACACTTTATAATTATGTTGTAAGATAAGAGCTAAATGAGCCAAACAATAAACCATTATTTTTTAAAATATTTCTTATAGAAATGCCACTTTACTGCATGTATACATTCCTTGAACAGCCCGCTTCAGTGGCCAAATGGTCTAAGGCGTTATTATTGTGTTAGACGGGTCTGTTGAAGACGGGGAGATCAGGGTTCGAATTCCAATCAGGTCTACTGAGGGTGATTTTTAAAATTTGTTTTCCACTCTTATTCCACGCAAATGAGGGTATACTACTTCTAAAATACTTCCTTCCATTAGAGTAATTATAGTCCATTGACTTTAGTTGTTTCCTTAGGGATTAATTCCGAGCTAGCTTAAGTTTGGTATGTATATTCATTTAGTAGTTATAAATAATATATCAAAAGTTCCCGTCAATTAAATGTACAGAAAAAAATTTACAACTCAAAATAAGTCTAAAAAATAAGTTCTAAGTCAATATCACCTTATCTATTGGTTCTATGTCCATAAGGTCTTAATTTAAATATGTAGAGTAGAAAAATCCCTACAAAATGTTCTTTATTCTTTTTCGTATATTCAACTATTTCTACGTATTACGGCTTATAAAACTTATATAACTCTACAATTACTGTCATACCATTACTAACTTTCTACACTAACTTCGAGGTAGAGTACAAGGCGTGATTTTTTTTCTAACGTAGTATCCCATGTAGGCCTAATCCAAGATTTCATTACATTCTATGAATTATGATTATTTTCTTCCTCCTCATTGTATTTTTGTTTTGTTTCTGTTCTTCTTCATCCTGTACATCTGTTTCAACTATTTCCTGAGGTTGAGGATACAAATCTTCTAGTAAGAAATTCATGGGATTAATTTCATCGTCTTGTGTTAATTCTTCTATACTGATTTCTTCTTCCGGTCCATCTAAAGAGACTTCATATAATGTAGCATTGATTCAGGATAGACCATGACAATTATCACAAATTGCTGAACAGTATAAACCCATTTTTATACAGCCACACATTTGTCCACAATCTTTTGAGCAGTTGCAAAAAGTCATATTCAAAAGGGAATCTGTAGCAGGAGTTTGTGATGTTCTTTTTGAATCCAAAAATTACTTTTCATTAGCCATCCCCAGTCTTCAGGATTCAACCCATTAGCCTAACAATGTTTACACTTGATGATAAACCCGATATTGGTGTTTCTGAGCTGCAATAGCTGTCGGTGGAAGTAAAGTTAGATTAACAGGTTTGGTATTTTTTGTATACTTAGCAAAGCACGAGTGTCGATGTGTATCAATGGACACTTTCTTATCTTGAGTACCATATATCGCTAAGAGGAAGCGTAGTACATCAAAAATATTAATTCCTTAGAACAATCTTCTTGCTTAAAATCTTCCACCAAAACTTGTAAATCCTCACGCTTTTCTAAAATATTCAAAGATTTTGCTTTACCCTTGTTAAAAACGGCAGATGTTGTATCACATCCCGTGAATGCGTGTAAGAATAAAATACGAGCTTTACTTTTTTCATATTGGCCGAAACTTCCTGAAGAATATATTTTCCTCTCGACCTTCCTTTACCTGGTTTCATAAAGAAAACTTCTATCTCTCTGCAGGCGTGCGAGATATTAGCAGCAATAAAAGACAACATAATTCTCCAACAACAACAACTAATGTATTTCTACAGGACTGCTGTCTCAGTCATCAAAACGTCAGCATTGTCTTGAGCTTATTTAACAATGAAATTACCAGCTTCAAACTTTTCTGACAACAACGAGATTAATCTGATTTGGTTGGGTGTGTTGGAAAGGTATTTTTCTCGATTCCTCGTAGCATTCATAGTTTTATCGAAGAGAGGTTTATACAAGGAAATTTGGAGGATTGACTTCGTTGTTCTCTAGCTATTATATTCTTGCTGTTGTCATTATATCCATCAAATATAAAAACTGAACCAAAATGATTCTGTACATGATTAATATATGTCGCAAAAATAGGACTAAAGAATCATCTTGAACCCATACAACACGATGCAAAAGAAATCCTCTATAGATGACATACGTAATATTTACAATGCCAAGTTCAACTACTCTTGGTTCAAAGCTATCACACAAAGATGATTTTTTAGTTTTGTGCATTCCCATCTTATACCAATTTTAATTAATAAAATTTTATAAAAACATAATAATTCTTCTTATAGTGTTGCTTGTTTAAATTTCATGAAATATTTATTGTTTAGTAAATCTAACAGTGTGATATCTTGAAGCGTTTTAAAATATTTCTCATTTCATATAAGATATGCCAAAATGCTGGTGGATCGTAAAATGTTGTTTCTTCAGGGTATAAGATTAATAACGCAAAAATAACCAATGACATATTATATTGCTAAATAGAATGGTATAAATAAGTAGAAATGTTAATTTTTTTGGTAAGCCTGCATTTTGCGTGGACCTGAGAAGAGATTTACTTTGTGTAGTGAAGTATATTTTAAGTCTATGGTCTCCAAAGAATGCGCATGATGGCGAAAAAGACAAAACACTATCAAAAATCAATCTGTTTATCATGGAAACACAGCTTTCATAATTGTCCGCTAGGTAGCTCTAAGTATACTGTGTTGTTTGAATAGTTTTATGCACATGGTAAATACTAAGTTGTAATGTTTTGAAAACATAAAATTCATATTATTTGTTTACAAAATATAAAATAGCAAATTTAACACTATCAATAAACTCACAAGGAAACAGTGAATTGAATGATAATACCATAATATACACAGATCCAGACATCCTGGGTTTAATTCCTGCTGCTTCCAGAATGTTTCTGTGAAGCAATGGGTCTGGAATGGAGTCAAACTCAGTCTCTTGAGGAAAAATTAGTTAATTAAATAAAACACTTCCGATCTATAAAACTGAGATTAAAGGCTGAAAGGCTTGATGTGCTGAACACATGACACTCTCTATTAGCAAATGTTAGCATTATCATGGCTAATGGCAGTTGTTACTCTACCTTGATTTCAGGATCATGCCATTAAATTTGTATTTTACATGTAGAAATACTAGACTAACAGGTAGTTTTATCAATTATCTATTATCATCATCATCATCATAATCTGTTTCCAGCCTATGGCCGGGTCAGTTTATTAAATGTCTCCATCTTATTCTATATTTACACCATTCTTCCTCCTTTAATTTCTTCCCTTATCCTTCTCACACTTGAACACTTTTTGCTATCTGCTCATTTCATCTCATCCTTGGCCTTCCTTTCGATTTTTCCTACATACTTCCAGTGGGGGATTAAAATATTTTGCACCCCAATGCACGATTATATTATGCGTCCCTCTCCCATATTTTTTTGTCAATGGCTTTAGGATGTTTTGTCCGGGGGGCGGGGGTCTAGTATTTGAGAAAATATTTCTACGAAAAAGAATCAGGCATGTACAATAGTGTACATTTCCTTTAAATGTTAGATTCCTCACCCTTAATCCCATAGGGCAATTTAATGCCAATGTCCCGGACAAATAGTAAGATGGAATGTAAAGTAAATAAATTAAAATGTAGTTTAATTAGCTTATTACCTGCTTCCGTGCCCGTATGGTCTAACGCTCTATTCTAGCAGTAGACTAGATTGCCCATGACGGGGAGATCGAGGTTCGAATTTCAGTCGTATTTACTGAGGGTAGTTTTACAAAATTGTTTTTCACTATTCCTCCACGCAAATACTGGTAGACTTCCTAAACATTCAACCTTCCTTATCCTTAAAACCATTAGCTTAATTATTATACAATCGTATTATCCTAATGGGTAGTATGAAGTGGTGGATAAAAAAAACTTGCTTTTTAACCTATTTCCAATCTCCTTCTACCTATCTTTTACCAGCCTTGCTTCCTTATTTACATTTATACTATAAATATAAAAAGATCAGATAATACAAAACCCTAAACGTATTTAGTACAGATTATGTTAAATAGTAAATAAGCTCTTCCGATGAAATGTTCATTCTCGAAACAAGTAGTTTTGGTTTGGGTGAACTTTGGAACCTTTAATTATATAATACACAGTCATATTATATCCACTAGATTATAGGTGATAACAACCTTGTACACAGCCTTTAAGTTGGGAAACCTGAAGTTACCAGATCCTTTGGTAAACAAGGAAGTTGAGGTGAGGACAATTTGAAATTTAATTTGAAGGATGATGGATGTCAAGTTAGGATTGGTGGACATGAACTTTAGAGCTCCTTATGGCCTTTTAGTTAGTTAAATTAAATTAATTATAATCTAATAATTGTGTTTGATAACAAATATTATTCCTTTTCTTATATAAGGTTATAAAGAAATGAATAAGTTTAATTTAAAATAGGAAAACAATTAAAATATTAGAGATAAAATTATAAGAATGTGAAAATCCGAGGTTAGCAGAATAGTCTTTGTGGCAATTCATTATCATTGAACGACGCCTTCATATTTAAATCTTGGTATTGGAACTCGTTTAGGAAATACGAATGTATCAATTAAGCTAATGGAATAGGGACGAGTAAGGTAGACTATTAGAAGAAATGTTACCGCATTTGATCGGAGGGAGATTGGCTAAACATTTAGGGAAAAAAGCCCCACCAGTAAATCAGAAAGTCCTATTTCCTTGTCACCAGCAATATAATCCAAAACGAGTGACGCGCTAAACCATGTGAGCACCTATATGGGTGTTAATATATCATATATACATTCCGGGTTTCTTAAGCCAATATAGTAACTCATAAAGCGAGAAAGAAAAATACGTCAAACAAATCTCTTACTGAGAAACTATTATTGTCAACGGATGATGATAATTTTATGTGTTTTTTCCGTTTCTCCCAAATAAAATTAAATGGTACGACACAATCGCACAAACTTTCTTAAATGGTGCATCATAGCTTGGAACAAAGTGTATTAAAATGTTTATAGTGTAAAAATACCCCAGATACCATATAAGAACAAAATCGTTGTATTTATTTTAGAAAAATACTTCAAATTTTTAAAAAACTTCCATCAGTAAGCTTCTATAAAATTATTTAACTAAGAACAATAAATATATAAAATTACGTCTTTTGTATGTATTTAAACCTAATCATTAGAGCAATTTCTATACTTTTAATTTTAAAAAACCCTCATTAATCGACAAATGAATCGATCATTTTAGAAAGTGTGAAAAAAAAATGTATGTGTTTGTGTCTTATCAATAAAAAGGGTAACGTTGAGATTAATAAAAAATTATGTGTTGGGCGCCACTCCTGGAAACTAGGAGAAAGAATAATAATAATAAAAAAATAATAAATACAATTAAACTTTAGCTCGACTAATTTGAACAAATGCACGATGACTCTAAAAACTCGAGACCATAATAGGTGAGATTGCCTGATTGGCTATCATCTAGCCTCTTCAACGCTGGAGACTGCATGCCAGACGCCGTTGACCTGAGTTGATATGAACACGAACGTTAATGGTGATGCATCTTTTGTTAATGCTAGAAACTAAGTTTTATTGACCAAAGTAACAACTTCGACGAATGCAATCACCTTATCTATTGTTAATTGTTTTAGTATAAATGTATACAGTATATATATTTAAAGAATCCAAATTGTTTATCAAATAGTAGCTCGTTCAATAAGCACACTTAAACAGTAAGGTTATATTTTTCCCAACATGACCTAGAGGTCCTAAGAGAGTCCCGTGCTCAAATTGTGGTTTTTGTAGTATTAAGGTTTGTTTTATTTTCCCTGAGATAATTGTAGTAAGAAGTAAATGTTATTTGTGAACCCAAATATTTTAATCACATTTTTTAAATATAAATACTTAATGTAAATAAATAAATATATTGTAACGTAGGGCTCGTCGCCGTGCGACCCACGAGTTCTTTTTAAGAATATTGGGATATGTTGCAGGATAGATACTAAAATACTCACAGATCACCCAAGGGTTTAATTATTTAACAAAAAAACACGAAAGAAAACATTCACAGAATTCCATATACAGATAAAAACAAACACACCAAATTCCGTCGTCAAGGTAATAGTCTAAATTAATAAACAAATGAAGCACAATAAATAGAATAACGCTGAATCAATGATAGCTAAGCAATCTCGTTACAATATATTTCCTCCACTTTCATATTAAAATACACATCCCCAATATTATTAAAAATATATTAAAGTTTTTATATTTTAACTAAAAATTATTTCACAATCATGCCATTAAATTTGTATTTTATATGTAGAAATACTAGACAAACAAGTAGTTTTATCAATTATCTATCATCACCATCTATTACAGCCTGTGGCCGGGTCAGTTTAGTAAAATGTCTCCAACTTATTATATATTTCAACTATTCTTCCTCCTTTAATTTCTTCCATTATCACTGTCACATTTGAATCAGAGGAGACATATATTTGTCATAACTGTGACTCATTTTAGATCTATTATAGACCTGATAAAATCATTATGTCGTTTATTTAATGAATCTCAAATTACACAATTTTGTATATACATTTCTTTTATATAAAAATTTCCACTTTGTGACAATAATCAGCCTATTGTATGAATTTAAAAGACAAATAGTGATGTTACATTTCCAAAAGAAGTAGGCCCAAATTATTTCAAGACTTTGAATTTTATTAATCCTTTTGTAATTAATTAATTTATATATAAATTTAAGATTCAATTTATTATTTAGTAATACAATTTTTTCAATAACTACAATAAGTTGAATTTTCATACTATACAAAAAATATATATTTTTATTGAAAAAATTGGAGGTATCAATATATGTTGCATTTGCTCCAGGGTTGTGCTACATTTGCCCCTAATAACAGGACGGATGTAGCATTTGTAAATAAATTTAAAAAATAGTTAACATATATAAAATTATTAACAGATAGATTGTAAAAGGAGGATATAAATAAGGATATATTAAAGTGTTTTTTTTAATTTACAGGGTCAAATTATGAATAATATGTAAACTAGATCAAAATTTATCAAATATGTTACAATTGACCCCGCCCTCCACTACTACAGTTTAACCATGTTAAGTTATTTCATATCTCACATAGTTGCAAAGCTATAATCTAAATTTGGAAATACCCATTTTAAAAGTCCACTCAAAGACATTTTCATGGGATGATTAGCATTGCAATTTTATTTGTAATGGTTTTTAAAATGTATTTGAGTTGATTAACGTGCACTTTCTGAACCGAGTAGATAAGCAGACGACTTATAAAACAAACTTAAATTTAAAATACACAACATCCAGTCCCCCAGCCGTTAATTCATCCCTGTTAAAGAGGAAACCTAGATTTCACCAATGATAAATATTTCGGCCATGACAGGACACGAACCCTAAATACCTAGCTCAGTATACAGACATTCTACTGACTGAGATAAGTTTGATTTTTTTACGTGTGGTATCTTTTACCGGTAAAGAAATACTTACAGACGGGGTGGATTCGACCACATGGTTTGATCCGTATGGAAATTTGTAGCTGTTCAGACGTCACGGAATCCGTGCGGAATATAAAATAAAAGTTAAATAAAACATCGTTATTATTTACAAAAACAAGACCTGTTTAACCTTACTCAACTTCATAATAAAGTAGCAGTATAATAAATAGATACCCATGTGTGAGATTCCTACAGAAAATACATGCTTCTAGAACTGTTTATCATTTAGAATTTGTTTCTAACTTCCAGCAATTGGGGGATGTGCCCACCAAACCCCCCCTGAAATTATTGGCTGGCTACGGCCTTGGTCTTGGATAATCTTATATTACAGTATTGAGTTTAATATTTGTATTTACGTTTAATATAAATCTTAGCTTCAATTATCAAACTCATTCGTTCTTTACAGTAAATAATGATTAGTATTTGTTGCCAGGAAACAAGATGTATTACAATATATTATAATAGTGGTTTCCTAGATACATATTATTGTTGGGTTTTATTTTATCTGGTTAAAATATACATTTTTCATACGTATGGTAAATAATTTAAATGATACTATGTTGTGAGTACCAGAATATTTTTATGTTAAAATACATCGCTATTTAAAACTTCATGTTGTGTGTTCCGTCACCAGCCAGTAGAACAGTCTCCAATACTTTTACAATATAAACTCAATTCTTCATTTAAAAAATCATAAAATTGTAAATATTAAATTAGCCCCTTTAATACAAAATCCAAATGAAAAGTTTCTACTTGCCGAATCTTTTTTTAAACTCTGAACAATTTAAAGATAAAAAGAAGACGATATAATATTAACTGGAGGAAGGGTCCTTCAAGTTTTATTGGTATTTATTGGTTGATATAAGTCAACAGCTATGCCCGAAACACAAGTAGAATAGAATAACTAAAGTTCGAATTAACGTAAAAGTAGAGAAGTGTATTTGCTACTAGACTTGACCAGGTTTGGAGTTTAGCAAGTTGACCCGTAGATCACAGAGGGGAGGCGCGGTCATTATTTTATCTCCTCAGAGTCACGAATATTTCAGAAACTGTGAGATTCAAGAACACAACCCTGTTTACAAAATTACTAGAACGATCCGCTAAGCTGAAAATATAATCATGAGAGTAATTGATATTTAAAATTATTGCGAATAGATACAGATAGAAAATGAATCTTAATGAATTCTTAACAAAAGCAAGAGATATTGAGACATTTATCTTCAGTCATTACCAAAACAGACTTAATTATTCACCCTTCCAAAAAGACTAAACATCTCCCACGAATAAATAATAAAGAAAAATCAAGGTTTCTCGCAATACCATTTTCTGATATTTCAACACTAAGTTAATATCTGCCACAATAGATCAATATTAGTTGAGATTTAAAAAAGTAGTATTATTAAACACAATGAATTAAATGTCCGATCTTAATACAGAATTATTTTTCTATGCATCTCCACGATCAACGATAATTCGTAAAGCAATATCTAACCATCGATAAATATCGATCTCAGTCATGATTTTAATGTTTATTATTACAGTCTTTGGAAAATTTTATCATAATAAAATTTAAATTCAATCTCCACTACCAGAATATTTTGAATTACAAAGAAAACTAATAAGCCGAAAGATAATTTTTGAAAAGTAGGATATTTAAAATTATCTAAGCCGAAACATTAATTTTCCCTTACATTTTCAATAACGCGCAGCCAAGGTTACGTTCTCCTCTACCAAGAGCCAAATCCAAGAACCCCGGTAATGGAAACATACAGGCATTATATATGCTTAGACCCAGAAACGGGAAGGGCGAGTAAGAAAGCGGGAGGGACATAATTGGGTCATGAGGTATGGGATACGTATGACAAAACACATGATCATGAAGCACTGAGAACGAGTTTTATTGATCGAGAGCGTCCCAGAACTGGAATCGCGTCCCTTCTCAAACACTTTGGAATGTTCTATAACTTCACGACCTCTAGCGGTCATCGCTCAAACTTGGGTTGGCTCAGTCACGGTGTTGATTGGATGTGTTGTTATTGAATTGCGGACTCATCGTGAGACGCTTGGATGTGCAATGGTGTAAGTAGGTCATGCCACCTCGTCTTATTTCTTCTTGTTTTGCAGATAATACTACAGAAATAGCAATGCAGGTTGTTATTTCATATGAAATGGGATTTTTAAAGGCGTCTCAGCAGTTTAACGTACCGAAATCTCCTTTGAAAAGATACGTTAAAAAGAAAAAAAGTATGCTGATTTCAAAATAGATGAGTCGGAAGGGAAATTTAGTAAGGTGTTTACTCATGTACAAGAGGATGAATTGGTAGTTCTATCTTACTTAAAATGTTGGTTTGAGACTCAAACTGGATGGTCACAGAGTTGTTTAATGTGTGGTTTGAAAAATTTATAGACTTTTCTAAAGTAACGAAAGAGTCTCCTATTCTCCTCACTATGGACGGTCATTCAACCTTCTAAAAAAACCTCCAACTGATCAACATGGCCAGGGAGCATGAAGTGGTATTGCTTTGTTTGCCACCCCACACTTCCCATAGGCTCCAGCCCCTGGACGTAACATTTTTCAAACCTCTAAGCCTTTACTATGCGGATGAAATTAGAAAATGGCTTAGGTGCAATCCAGCAAAGGATGTTAACTTATTCCAGGGGTCTTCAATATTTGGGGCAGCATTTATACACTCTGCTTCAATGACAAATGCAATTAACGGTTCCAAGAAAATAGGAATTCGGCCTCCTGATTCTAATGTGTTTCTGAATGCAGACTACCTACCTGCAGCTATCACTGACATACGACATGGCAGTGAATGCCCTACAACAAAACTTACATCTGGCCCTGATGACTGCCCGGCAACTGTGACTGAACCTCATACCAAGAAAACCAAGATAAATGAAGATTTGAATAAAGAATCCCAACACGGATACTCCTCCTGGGTGTCAAATGGACATTCACCTATGCCTAAGCCCTCATCATTTTAAAATGAATCACTTAAGATTTTTATACATATTCCACTGATTAATCAAANTTCACCTATGCCTAAGCCCTCATCATTTTAAAATGAATCACTTAAGATTTTTATACATATTCCACTGATTAATCAAAATTTGAAGAGAAATAAAAGGAAAAAGGGGAAAACTGCTGTTTTGACCGGTTCTCCCTATAAAAATGAACTTGAAATTACATTAAAAATACAGAAGATAGGGAAAGAGAAAAAGAGAAAGGAAAGAGGAGAAATGAAAAAGGCCAAAGTAGAAACAATTAGGAAAAAATTATTTGACACCAAAACTAACCAAAATGGTACGGAAAAAATCAAAATTTTCAAGAAAGCACAGAAAAAAAATGAAATAAGTAAAAAGAAAATTACAGAAGACAGTGATACTGATGAAAATGAAGAAGATGCTACATGTATTTACTGTGGAGATTTTTAATTTTCTCAAAATCGGCTTTCAAGATTTTGATTAAAATTCGAATCTAGGCGTTGATTAAGATTATTAAAAAATTGACTATTTTAATTTTATCATGAAAATCAATTTAGTATACTTTACAGAAGAAGAAATTTCCATATCTCCACAACTATTTGAGATACTAAATAATTTAACACATTAAAATTTTAGTAGTACTACTAAAAATATTTTTTTATTTGAAATAGATTTTAATAAAACCAATAGTTTCTTATATATTAGCAAACATATTAATACAGTTTTGTGAGCTTTAACTGTACAGAGATAATACCTAAGTTTTAACCTAATTATTATCTAATGCCAATAGAAATTACACAAGTAAGTCTCTCGAAAAGTTGATTTTCTTTTTCCTTTAACCTCTTAGGATAAATGTTTGTACAGCAATGATCTATCTCTATTATTTTAGATTCAACATTCAATACTTATCTATTTATTGTTGAAAATTTATAAATGAGGAATTTAATAACAATGCGACAACCATATAATGTTCAACCCCCAATAAAATATTGAAATTCTTAACCGGAAGTCGATATTTTAATACGAAATATGGACCCAATATCTATATTTTTTATTATTCCAAATATACGGATGAGGACTTTAATTCTTTAAAAAGAAAATTATAATATTTAAAACCGGGAGTCAAAAAAGTTTTACGTACGTACGTACGTATATTGTAATTTGTGCTCAGGTTTGCTATTGTATATTATTTCGTTTCACTTTTATTACGAGTTTTGCGTAAATGTTTTAATTTTAAACAAAGGAGCAAAAAATTAAGTGCAGAGTTCTGTACTTTTAATTTTTTTCTGGTTTAAAAGAGTAAAATACCCTTCAAGCTAGAAGATGACTGTATTCCCACTTGCATTTTAATTAATTATGTAAAGCTACGGCGGTAGCTTTGCGAACTAGAGCCATAAACCCACATAAAGCTACTTGGGTAAACAAGCACGAGGGTAGTTTGTATGTTTAGAGTTCTAGAGATCGCGTTAGAGTTAGAAAGTCACTGTTCATATTCAGGAAAATTATCTAATATTTACCATAAAATAAATAAACACTATATTCACCAGTATTTAAAAGATGTTTTCTCTATAGCAAAAACCATGTGGAGCAGGCAGAATTATTTCCGTTCATAAAAGTAAAAATAATTAAATTGTCTATCAAAAAAAGTTTAACTTTGATTGTACTCCACAGAAACCGTAGTTTTTATGTTAAAATATTATTTCTATTGTTTAGAATCAAACTTTAAAGTGAGTATTAAAATAAGATTTAATTAAATAAAACGACCTCATCTTATGAGCTGAAGAGCGTTGTTAGAGTTTCTCTTCATATTAAAAATATGGAATATTTTAGTCAGAATTTTTAAAATTAGATCATAGTTGACAATAGTGTGTCATAAAATTGTGACTGTATGCAGTATTTTGAATCGAAAGGTAAATTCAAGTGCTCACCTAATCATGAAGAAGCGTGTATTTAATATATCCAGATATATATGGATAGTGAGAATCATTTCAATTAAAACATGTATATCTTTGTTTACTCAATCATCAGCCTCCTTTGGCAATTAATAAATATATTTTTAAATTGTGAAAATAATATTCCATTTAGGTATAGACTCAAAGTATGTATTAAACACTCACCCCTCCACCAAGATGGTTTTCCAATATAAACAATCAACACAAACACCTCCATCAAGATGTTTGTCTAATATAAACAATCAACACAAACACCTCCATCAAGATGTTTGTCTAATATGAACAATCAACACAAACACCTCCATCAAGATGTTTGTCTAATATGAACAATAAACACTTACCCAATCCTCCAACCCCCAATAATTCAATTTAACATCAAAATATGTGCAGTGCACGAGACATGCACTATATTTTTGAAAACTCACTCTCCCTATTATAAATGAATATATTCACATGGCTGGCGAGCTATAGATGATACATAGCGCACGCTGGCTCACAATATTTTAGGATAGCTGGCTCGGCGATTTTTGTGAAACATCTCTGATCATATTTAATAATATATACGTCCATAGAGACCTGAAAAACCTTTAGTGGTTCAATCTAAAGTTGGTCAGACGTGTAAGACATACTTAATATGAAAATATTCACTATAATCTTGAGTTTTCTAGTTTATTGAATGATTCTATTTTCTTTTCCTCACAAATAATTTAAAAGCAAGAGCTAGTCATCAGTATTGGAATTGTCGTTATCACCAATTCACGGATTAGTGCGGGAGGAATCCGAATCATAACAAAGTACCTCGAGCGCCATCTTGACTTAACAAACATGAATCGAAAACTGACAATAATGGCTATTAACTTAGTGCTTGGCAGAGGGGCAAAGATGTTGGGAGGGGAGGGGGTTGCAAAGCGTGCGCTACGCATCGTAGTAATAATATTGTGGTGTGAACGGTCAAATAAATGAACTTGACTATACAGAGTAAAACATGTGACGCATAACATCTTAGTGTGAAATGGCCTTAATTACGATGTCAAACCCGTAATAAAAAATAAATATTTTCCACGGGTCATTTTTACTTTTTCATAACTCCTCAGGGAGAAAGTATTGTGATAGTCAAAGAATTCGAGCCAGAGATTTTGATAAATGTCGACAACCTGAAACCCAAAATGTTGTTTTTAAGCCCAATCTTACAATGTCATGTTATTCTATTCGTTAGGGCTTAACACTAGGTTAAGCGATAACGACCACTACTTTCGATTTTACAATGTTCAGTTGGTTCAATAGCGCCATCGTTGAGTTAGCTTGAGGGTTAGAAAAATGAATCTTTGATCAAAATAAAACTCAGTTCATGATGAGTATTTATTACACTTATACCACCCATCTATTTCAATCAGGAAAAAACTATAAAGTGCACTATAAACTTTATCATAGTTCTTTAATTATAAAACAGTTTTTTCAAAGCAAACAAATAGGAATATCTGAATTTTAATAATATCTTCCTGTAATTTAAGGTTTTTATAACTAGTTCTGTAGCACCCTCAGATGAGGAGGCCACAATTAATACAAGGAAAATACAAAAAAAAAGGAAACAACAAGAGTGAGTGCTCCTGAGTTTAAGATCTGAAATGTTCTATTTTGAGAAACATTACACATCGAATCTCGCC